>CM031242.1:379266602-379489965 GCA_018340775.1 Taxus wallichiana var. yunnanensis | reverse complement strand
TTAATTTTCTCTTACCCTTACCCTTCTTCGGTGAAACATTAGATCCCTTCCTTGGTGTCATTTCTTCTTTTCTATTCCTTGTAATATCTTCCTTCCTTCTTTCCCTAACTCTTATCTATTGACTTTACTCTTTGCGAAAATTCCTTCAAATATCATGCCCTAGCTCTACAAACACTAACATAAAATTTTCCTTCCACAAGATGACATAACACCCATGGGAATCCTCCAAATACACTTCTCCTCCCGAGTGCCCGTGTACTCCATTTCCACTTTTGGTTCAAAATCCATTGAATCTCCTACTACGCATACGTAAATCTCCACAAATGTTTCTTCGCAAGGATTCCCTAGTTCACGAGATCTCTTTAACAACAAATGCAAGGTAAAAAGAATAACTCACCCCGACCATATATTTATAACTTTTTGATTTTCTGCACAAATTCCCATGCCACTTATTAATGTATGAATGCATTAAAGATAGATTTTTCTGACGACATCCCTCTCGTGCGTGATCCCCAAAATTTGTGTACTTGTACTTTTCCAAAAATCCCTCCAAACAAAGGAATTGTTTGTGCCACCATATATGTCCCAAATGAGAAGTTATACCTCCTAGGTGTAGATCAGTCACTTTCACTGATAACAACTAGATTAGCAATACTTGTTTATTGATTTGGAAAACTAAGCACCAAGGGTTGGTCACTAGGTGGGTTTATATGTGTGTCGATGGCTCTCCTTTCTCCACATGATGAACTCTCATCGAAGGCTGAAGGGTTTTCTCTCCCACACTTGCCTAGATGGGGTAGCATAGACCAGTTGCTCGGATGGTATGTCCTCTACGTGAACCTCAATTCATTCCTACAACGTCTGCCTCCATATATCCATCACTCCCATAACCTCGCATTGTCTATCCAAATCCCTTTCACGTGCTTCACTATACTCAAGTCATCTTTCCTCCTCCTTTTCCGCTACAAGTTCTGCAACCTTCCTCACCCCTAGCTTCCTTGCCCAAAGTGCTTAGAGAATATTATCCAAATCATAGGGAAAGCCTTCAAACTTAGCTTAATGATCAAGATCTTCATAGCCATTGGGGTATCTTACAAAATTATCATCTAGGTTTCCTTACGAAATCAAACTCAAGAACCTCTAGATAAGAATACATAGAAATGGTGTATTATAGGGTATAACTAGTCAAAGACCTGTTTTACACCAAAGACCAACATCACGTGTCCAAGTCGGATCCACATCCTACAACCTCTGGTAATCAGCTTATGTCCACACATATGATCTATAGTACCATCTCGATCTGGATGCATATGATGAGAGACATTCATACAATTCTACTAGAAAAGTACAAAAGAAGGTCTCATATAACTCATGATATAGGTGTTTTTCTACCCATTTGTGTGCATCAGACTCAAGTCTAGTACTAAATATTTGAGAAAACTCATCCTCTGTGATTTTAAACCATGTTTCAACACTTTCTAAGCTCAAGCACTCTGTCATCATGCATCATTATCACAACAGCTTTGAAAAGAGGTTCCAACAATGGAACAAAGATGTATTCATTTTTATGTTCCCTTAGAACAACACTCTAATCCCATGCGCACTGGCCTACCAGCAGAAGTGGGCACTTGGTGCTCACCCAAGGCATGCGCGGAGCATCGAGCCCCTCCTTTATGTGAGCATTGTGAGAAGAGGAACCCATTGATAATAGATTAAATGCGAGAAAAGTAAATGATCATGCATACGTTACAAGGCATAGGATGAGTTATTATATCAATATACCCATTTGGATAACATGATAAACAAAATACAAAGAGCATATCCATAACATAAATATGAGATACTTAGAGTTTGCACCCATAAACAATATATTTAGAACAGAGACATATATGTATATTGATCGTAGTTCCATAACCACATTACATTTTAAAGGGTCATAACACACCACATGTTTTAAGACAGGACATGAATCATGTATCGGACACCCTAGTTATGCTTCCCATATTCCATAATTTTTCACGGACCCATCCCTCTAGATATGATATCATTCTTACAACCCTCTAATGGATTCACCTAGAATATCTTACTTTTTCTACATGGATTCACCTTTCATCCTCTCTCGTGATGATCCTAAAGCTTCCTTCATCAACCTCTCTCCATTCGGGTGTGTCTATGTCCCTTCCTTGCTCTAGAGAATCTCTTATAAATAGGTTTAGCACCCACCACCATGCCTTCCACTAGGAGTAGATTGGTTGTCAAGTTTCCATGTGGTCCTTCAATGGAGCATGCTTCTTCTAATCCGAGCTCTCCACTTTCTGTAATGATGTCTTTCGGGAATGTTCTATGCATGGGATATTCTTTCCTTGACCACCAAGTCGCCAGGTTGGCACCTTATCCACTCCGCACACCTATTCGGGTCACATTTTTCTTCAAGTGTTTCTTGGAGAGCCAAATATGGCTAAGTCCTGAGATCCTTTTCTCTTCCTTGCATGCACAAGTGGTTTCTACTAATATCTTCTAAATTCCCTATCCCGCTCATTTTTCATGCGCGTCCTTCTTTTTTATTGGTCCCATGCACGCACGTGCCTTTTGGTACTTAGCCAATATTTTGAGGCCCAACACCCAAGACCTTTGAATCATCTCCACATCTAATTTTTTTCTTATTCTCTACTCCATGGGATTACACCCTAGGAAGGCTAGTGATAGCCCTTCCCACAACTTCCTGTAGCTTGCAACTTTTAATGAACTCCTAAAATCACCTAGGGAGAATGAATGGACTTTCCTAAATCACCTAGGTGGATGAGATAATAGTAAACATGAGGTCACTTAGACTGAATAGATAGACCTATGGTTTCTTGGAATGATAGGACTTGAAAATATTAACACAGGGGTATAGTTATCATGCTCGGAAATTGTTGATTTCCTTGTTGCACATTTGTATGATAACAGGTCCCGTGTGTCTGGGAGGAGTTCAAAACTTTCTTAAAGCTTCTTAGTACATGGAGGGACTTCAACATTTCTTTATGTTTCCCCTACAATAGTTCTATTTCCTTTACGGACCATGTGTCCCTAATAAAGGTAAAATAAGTTTATGAGTAAAGTAGACCAATAAGGTCCAAGAGCAAAAACCTACAGCTATGATACCAAATGTAACAACCTAAAATTTGACACTCAAATTAGTATAATTTTTTTTTCCTTTTATAATAGTATTATGAAATTCCTCTACATTATAATCAGATTACTAGCTATAACTAGTTAATGCAACAAGTCAGATTATCTTAACAATGAGCAAACATTCCTCTGTATAATTAATTTTGGAAACTAGTTAAACTAGTATATGCAGCAAGTCTTAACAATTTAATCCATCCTATAACATGGTGATAAACCTTGTGTAGCTGTAAGGGTTAAATATCCATGATCTCCATGATCACCCTTAACATTCATTTGAATGTTCATAATTAGCCTCACGGTTTTACCGTATTGCGGTAGTGAGATCTTGTGATTGATCCTCTAGTGTCTACCTAGGGTCACATAGTAACCCCATCCTATATCCTACACTTTAGGATTAAGGAATCACGGTGATTAGACAATGTACCCAGCAAGCACATTACTTTGGCCAAAGTTTCTTAGTTGTACTATGTACGCTTTATATAGATGAGTGCACAACATGTCTAAACTTGCTTTCTCATCAGCTCACTATCATCTCATCACAGTTATCTAGATTCATTAAGATTAAGTAGATGAACCTATTATAACTTAATTATTTCCTAACAAGTTCATTTACACAAGCCCGAGGAACCCCCAATGCTCGCTATTGGTTACCTACGGTGGCATATTCACCGCTTAATACATTTCCATATTTGATAGCTGATGGGATAATCATAGGCAGCCTACATAGTTCATTAGTACCCAAGTTCCTGCTGTGGTTCTTATTCATTCATGTGTAGTTCGTTAATGTTCGGATATTTGTTTAGGCATTAAGTTACCTTGTTTTCGATATTAGGGGCATGAAGTGCTCCTTTTAGTCCTCATCCACCTCTAAATGAATGTTGAACATTTTTTTTATGTAAGAGGTTTAATAACCTTTAAAGTTTCCCATAAGATCGGCCAAGACTTATTTAATCGTTACAAGCTTAACTTACTTTTACCTTCCTAATTAAGGCATTATTGACATCTTTAGGACTACCCATTTGCCTTTATTTATTCAAGGCTAGGTAATGCCACTTAAGGTGTAACTGCTTTACTCTATAAGGAAAATTAACCTATTGGATATGATCCTTTTTCTTGTATGTAGTATTTTACCATAAAATATTATTTTCATTGTTCTTTACCTTAGAGCTCTTTCCTTTAAAATTGAACTAGACTCTCAACTATAATGTTCAAGAAGTGTGCCCCTTATTTATTATTCCCAAAAATCAATAGAGGAAGATTTATATCTTGGCGTGGTTATCAATAGAAAAGATCATAGCCATTAATAAGTATAGACTAGATTAATATCACTCCTTGTTTGAGGCTAATTCCCTTTATTGGTTAGACCTCCATACACTTAGCATATATTATAGACCCAATGAATTTACTGATTATGGAATTTGACTATTTCAATTTATATCTTGATTACATTACTTTCAATTTTACTTCTCATTATGATATTTAAGAAAAATACCAAGAAAATTACTCAAATTCAACATTCTTAATTAAGAGACAAGAATAATATTTTTGCAAGTTAGATCATTTAAAAATAGCCTTTTTATTCATTTATGAACCAAACATTGTGTTAAGTAATTATCTTGTTAAGGTAGTAGTTGTAAAAAATTCTTTAGCACATCTTAGTAACCTAGCACAAACATATTTATTCAAGAAAAATTAGGTTATAATGACCTTAGATTCTTTGAAGAGAATCATCCAATCATATCTAGGTCTACCCATCAAATTAAATTAGATTATAACCTGTATTGCTATAAATTCTTAGATAGTTTTATTGATAAATAACTCCATTTATAGCTCTTAACTAATAACCATTAGAAGAACTAAATATTAAATTGGAAGTTTCCTTACCTTGACATATCAATTGTTTCATTTGTTAACAGACCACAATCATAAATAATGCATTCACAATGCTTCCATGAAATTGGTACAAATACAATCGTCACTTTATTAATACTTAAAAATTTGAGTCCACTAAGGACTATTACAAGAATACTTTGTCAAGGAAAATACATATCCGAAAGTACATTTACAATTGGATCCAAGATCTGTATTATAACATTCATTCAATGCAAACTTCCTCAAGCCGGAGTGAAATGATCCAATCAACCTTATTTAACCTGCGACACTTTGTATGTTTTTGGGGTGTCAATTCCATGAAGTGACAAGAGTCATCCTACTTGCAATCAAAGAATTTAAGCGATAAGAATCAAGGAAATAAATTTTGTTTTGTATCCAACACTATTTCAGCTTAATTCTCATAACATAAAAGTCAACCATATACATTTTTCATTGAAAGAATGGCTCGAGTATAGAATTCTAAAAGTTTTTTTCTTAGTTTCTCCTTGTATTTTTCACTTTTAAAATTTTCCAGCAATCCAATTAAACCACACATATTCAAGAATGAGATAAACGCTTAAAAATAAAAGATATGGATCAAGTGATCCAAAACTTCAAGATGGAAAATATTGGGATATGAAAGGAAAATGAAATCTATCTAACCAAAGGAAATTTACATAACTAGCTGATCTTATAGCATAATTTTACCTTTGTAGCATGCTTATTTCATAATTATTTGTTCCTACAAGAGTTACCAACTTGTTTGGATTATAACATGTATTTTATTTTCTTTCACTTCATAACCAAACAACAAGTTGGGTTACATGCAATATTTAGCAAGAAGTAAATCACTCATACCCAACTCCTTTCAATTTTTTCAAATGTCAGTAGTACAATAGTCAAGGATACCACATTTCGTTGAATCAAAATGTTTCAACATCAAGTAAAGAACAACACTCGGTAAACATATTAATCACAAGACAACCACAACAGATTTAACATACAATTTTTTTTGTAAATAAAATATTTGACAACCCAACCACATAATATTTTTTTTAAAAAACCCTAGGTGTATTTTAACATTCTTCCTAACAAAAAAATCACAACAACCCATTCCATATTTCCCTACATTTTATACCAGTACACACAAATAAGAGAAAATCGATTTTCTTTAACCATATCATCACACATTTCAATTGTCACTATTTATTTTGCTAAAATTTCAAAGAGAAAATACCCTAACCGAGTTTCACTTACACCCATCACTATAATTTTCGCTAAAAATTTCAAAGAGAACATACCACTATCAATTTTCATTTACAGCCATCACTATTTTGTTTTTGCTAACAAGTAACAGAGGTTCAAGCAAATCAATTTGCTAATGCCATACAAAAATAATAATACCCACTACTCAAACAATATTGCAGCAAAGGAGCTCAGACAAGAATCAGATCCATAAAATTTGCTTACCAATCGACTTGATAAAGCCACATAAAATACCCATTACTAATAAAACACGTGCACGAAAAAAAAAAAGACAAGGAGTTATATTCGTGAAATTTTCATCACATTACTGACCACCATGAAAAAGGAAACATAATGGGAAACCCATCTAATTAAAAATTAGAACTTAATGGAGCAAGGAGGAAAAACCTTACCTGTAAAATGGATTTTCTTTTGTTTTATTTTCCTCCAAATATCATCTGAAACCCTAGTCAATTTTTTATGGGTGCTAAATCTCTAGCTCTCCAAAACAACCAAAACCTCCACAATGCCCTCCTCATTTATAATAAAGGGTTCTATCTAAAAATTGATTCCACCATCACATGTCGTGAAATTTGGCAGATTGTCTCCGTGATGGAAGCTCCAACTGCAATTCGAAATGCCATGCAAAATAACTTTGAACAGTTCTTTTCCCCAAAATCTCTCCAAAAAACCCAAAAAAAACCTAAGTCGCATTTACTTCCCCATCTCAAAAAATTCCAAATGGATGGTTTGGATAAGCCTCATGCCATTGTGGGTGGGGATTCTTTTTAATAAGAAATTGCATATTCAACCAATAATTTAAATTCCCCCCTAATCTGCATTAATGTCCACTAAAGTGGATAAAGGAATAATTAAAAACATTTACCACATTGTGGTACTCATTGTCATTTCATAATTGAATCCCCAAACAATTATTATCTTTTGAAAAACCATGCATTTACATTGTTCAACCACCACGTTATTATTTTTGAAATCAATATCATTAAATCAAACATTACTTTTCAACTCCATGGGTGCAACAATATGCCCGCAATTTTTCTAATAATTTTTTTAAAAATATAGCCACAACATTAGTGTTACAATACCATTCTACCAAGATTATAAGCCTGAGATATTTTTGGCAAAATACTACATATCAAAAACAATTTCCATAGTCATGATATAATTATAGCAATGACACTACCCAAACCAAACAACAAAGTTTTGTATTAAATCATATTACATTTAACAATACCAATAGGCGGTATTTAGTTATTTGAGTACTTAATATTTAATTAAGTACTTGGATGACCAAGTACCATCATAAAAAATGTTACTTAATTAATCGGATACACATCCATTTCCATTATTCATAATTATTTGATTAATTAAATTATTGAATAAAAGGGATTAATTAGGGGTATGTTACATATCTCCTAGTTTTTACACTTTCTTCACATGTTTTCCCTATTTGGATACTTACTTTGTATTCTAAAGATTCATTCTAGAAGCATACATACATTTTTAATAGATCTCATGAAAGTGTACTTCTATGTTTACAGCCATTGTTACCACAAACGAGGGGATTCTTGAGTGTTGTTCCTTTCATGTGCAAATTTACCACCCTTTTTGTTTCAAATTACACAAAATAGGGCTTTAATTTTATTTCAATAGATATATAAATGCATAGTACCATTAGTGTTGCTGATGCGGTCAGAGTTCTGTTAAGAAATCAATGTGCACAGTAATAACAAAATAGATAACAAAACACCAATATAATGATAATCTGAATTTGATTCAATCGGGATATTTTATTATAGGAGCATGTTACAATTTATAGGGCATTGTTCTCCTATAGAGAAGGAGTCAACTCCAATCATGATCCCCCTTATCTCTCCATGATCCTCACATCCCTACAAACACTCACACAAATCTCTCACACACCTATTCTTTCTCACACCATGATTCTCTCAACTATCCTAGAATCTATGAGTTGTATTTACAACTCATTTACATCACACATATTATTGTTCACACTAATTAAACTATTCCTAACATTCACCCCCTTAGTGTGAACATGGGGAAAACTTATCTTGAACTGTAACTTGTCGCCTGATGCTGACTCATGACCTAGATGATTTTCAAAGTGGTTTATCATCAACCAATGAAATGGTTTTTCAAAGTGGTTTACCATAAACCAGAGAAGGGTGGTTTTCAAAGTGGTTTACCACAAACCAAGGAAGTGGTTTTCAAAGTGGTTTACCACAAACCAAGAAAGATCATGTTGTTTACAGTTTATTTTTAGCTCTCATCATATTCCCATTTTTAGGAGATTTCATATAGGAAATTGATTACAATCGTGAACAGGAATAATCCACTGTTCATTATTACAACAGAAAGCAAACACACAACTGAAATAGAAGTCACCAATACATTTGAAGCAGTCTCTTTGTTGGTGACTAACAAGAGATGTTGATCAACCTCCTCCTCCTTTGCCTCCTGCCTCCAGTCAGTTTATTTAGAACAGAAAATCTTCAGAATTGTAGTCAGGATCTTCTTTCACTGGGTCTTCCTCTTCATTCTCTGACTCTTCTTTAACTACATTTGCTTCATTTGGCTTAAGATTTCCATTGAGTAAATCTTTAGCTCGAATTCTGCAATACAAGATTGTATGCCCTTTTTTCTTGCAGTAGAAGCATTTTGGTTCTTCTTTGTTTTTAAGAAATTTATTGTATTTCTTTTTCCTTACAAATAAAGTAGTTTCTTCTTTTATGTCTTCTGCAGTTCTTTTCTCTTCTACTAGGAGAGCTGAAATCATGTCCTCAAGTGTTTGAGAAGGCATTTGTCCTAATGTAAATACAACATTGCTGTATTTTGGAGGCAAGTTGTTTAACAGTATGGCTTTTGCATCTTCATCTACTACATTAGCTTTCACTTCTGCGAGTTGTCTCAAAAGGGAACTTAGTTCATTAATGTGACTTGACATTGTCACACTATCACTCATCCTTAGTTTAAAGAGTTGCAATTTTAGTGAAAATTTAGCATTTGTTGCTTTTGACCCAAATGTTTTGTTAAGAAGATCCCATATCTCTAGTGATGATTTATCTAAATCCACATAGTGTAATTCAGTATCTGATAAAGCAAGTCCAATAATGGATTTTTCCTTGTCATCCCTGCTATGCCATTCTAGTAATTTAGCAGCATCAGTTGGTTGTGTTTCTTTTCACTTACAATCCCCCATAGGTTTTTGTTCATAAGTTGCATTTGGATTTTAACTTTCCAAGTGTGAAATTTTAATCCATTAAATTTGTCTAACGGGATCTCCATTATGGGTGTCGAACTCCATCGATAATGCACCCCCTCAATTTGGAATAGTCTTATAACAAGATATTAATACTAAGGTTTATGCCATATTATATTAGATTGATAATTAATAAATGGCATATGGTTTATATACTTTAATAAATTCAAAACCAAAGTTTAATACCTTCCGGAACTGATCTCCACGTGGATATTTGCATTGACAGAACTTACACATGTAATGGACATGACACACACTATATCGAAGAATGGTGACGTGGGGTTGGTTGCATCAACAATAGAGACCATGGATTTAGTGATTAAAAAAGTATTTGCAATGATAATGCCTGCAGCAAATGAATGGGGTGCTTGACAGAGATCCACCAAATTCAACGTCTATTCCTTAAAGCTCGAGATCTACTCAAAATCCAACTGAGGTCTACCTTTACAGTCGAGCCTCCTCCTGAGGCCTGCCATCCACACGGCTTGCCTGGATGCTTGAAAAATAGCCTTTACGTCTTATTCTCTACACATATACATGCACGGCTCCAATTCAAGTAAATCACTTCCAAATGGCAGATGAAATATAATTCTCATTCATATCAAGTGCATCTTTTACCATAAATACCAGATGGGCACAATATAGAAGAATTCACGCATGCTTTACTCAGATCAGATCACATGTGGGTGGCGGTGCATATGGAAGAATGTGCAGATTGCTCTTTTCTAACATACAGCTCCCACAGACTCTCATAGAGAATACACTTCCTCAAGGATCTGCCATGCTCTGATACCAGATGCTTTGATGTGGTCAGAGTTCTGTTAAGAAATCAATGTGCACAGTAATAACAAAATAGATAACAAAACACCGATATAATGATAATCTGAATTTGATTCAATTGGGATATTTTATTATAGAAGGAGGTTACAATTTATAGGGCATTGTTCTCCTACAGAGAAGGAGTCAACTCCAATCATGATCCCCCTTATCTCTCCATGATCCTCACATCCCTACAAACACTCACACAAATCTCTCACACACCTATTCTTTCTCACACCATGATTCTCTCAACTATCCTAGAATCTATGAGTTGTATTTACAACTCATTTACATCACACATATTATTGTTCACACTAATTAAACTATTCCTAACAGTGCATTAATGGATAAGAGAGGTACTAAAAAAATACATTGAATTATTTTGTCATTCAATAATTATTTTGACCTTATAGAGTAATTATACTCTATTTATAAACCATTATAATTCCAATTCATTCTAGTTCAAGAAGTCAACACATGCATTTGAAAGATAAGAATTGAGACACCTAAATACATAGGGCTAAATGTTTTCTTGTAATGAATGTTGCTTGCATTTTTTTCAAATCACAAGGAGCATAGTAAAAATGGAATTTTATAAGAACATATCATATATTTGGTTTTAGAAAAACAATTATATTCATTACAATTGGAAGTGGAATAAATGTAAATAAGAGAATGCTTTGTATATTGTGGAATGAATCTAATACATTTGAATTATATGATTGATGAAATTTATGTAAACAACCATTCAATGTAACATTTGTAAGTATGATTTATTTCACCTAAAGTTTACAAATTTAATGCACATTGGTCACATAAAATATAACTCATTTTTAGAGAACCTTAACATAATATGACCTTTATCCCACTCAAGTTAGGACATGTTTATAGTGTATCGTTATAGCATTTCCCCTTATTTTAATCATTAAAGTGTCAAACATTAAGTAACATTACCATGGCCATGATTTTTACCAAACATTTTGAAAATGTAAGTCATTAAGTATTATGAAACTCTCCATCCTATGTGCATAGTTTAAAAATTTGCAAAAGATACCCTAATATCATGTGTCATCTTGATGTATAGATGTTTTATAGTAGGTTGTTCAATACAATGTAAACAATAATTTTCTTTTCATGATGGTATTTTTCCTCGAGGACATAATGAATCTTGGAATAATACAAAAAATATGGATAAGTAGAAACGAACTCAATGAGAATGAGATATATTCAAACGGAACAAGGAAATCTAGAAACCGTTGAATATCATACTTACTATGTTGTATGTCTTCAAAGATCGTGATCTATGGAACATAGTAAATTCAAGGGTATTAGATTGTAAACAAATGATATTATTACTAAAAAAAACCATTTTTTAGTGTCAATTTAGACTACAAAACTAAAGAATTCATCTCATCTTTTATGAAATTTTAATTATGTGTAATTGTTTAAAATTAAACTTAACAAAATTATTTAAACTCATTTCCCATAATTTATAAGAGTTTATTATATGCACCTCTTAGAATTGTGTTTATGATTCTAAAATCTTTATATTATATAAGTTAATCATTTATAGTATTCTAAGCCTCATATTTTGATAGATCTTGCATTTACCTAAAGTTTTGGTCCCCAAATATGGTATGCAACTTTTATAAGAAGAAAAACAAACTAAAATGTAACCCAACAATACATATATAACAAACAAGTAATTACAAAGTGTAATATATGATTAAACAATAAATCATTTATTCAAGGGAAAGTGACTGTGCATCCATGTTGGTTCAATAAGAGAAAATATTATAAGAGAATTACATATTAGGGGTTTGGTTGGACACTTTGGTATAAGTAAGACTACTATTTTTGTGGTAGATAAGTATTATTGGCTGAAGGTAAAGAGAGACATAAGTAGGATCATATCAAGATGTAGAGTGTGCTAAATGGGTAAGGGCCATGTACATAATATTGGGCTATATATACCTTTACTTGTCCCTACAGGGCAATGTGTTGATTTGATTATGGATTGTGTTAGGACTTCCTAACACACAAAGAGGAAATGATTCTATCTATGTTGTGGTAGATGGATTCTCTAATAGGGTACATTTCATTGCTTGTAGGACAACTAATGATGCTTCTAGAGTTGTAGATTTGTTTTTTCAGAAGTGGTTAGGTTGCATGGAGTTCCAAGAATGATCAATTCAGATTAGGACACAGTTTTTGAGTCAATTTTGGAAGACTCTATACAATAAAATGGCGGCACAACTACAATTCAATAGTGTATATCACCCTTAGACTAATGGATACACAAAAGTAGCAAGCATGAGCTTGGGAAATCTTCTACAATGTATAGTTGGAGAGAAGCTGAAACAATAAGATTTGACTTTACCACGGGCTGAGTTTACTAATAATAGCTCGGTAAATAGGTCAACGAGGAGGTCTCCTTTCCAGATTGAGTATTGTAGGAACCCCAAGGGACTGTTAGATTTGAAGGTGCTGCCTAGTGAAGATAAAACTAATGATGATGTAGAAGAATTTGGAAAACACATGCTACAATTGGAGGAAGAAGTGGGGGAGAAGTTGAAAGATAGTAATGTCAAATATAAACTAGTTGTGGATGTAAGTAGGAGAGTAAATGCATTTTAAGAAGGAGAATATATGGTGATGGTTCATCTCAGAAAGGAGAGGTTTTCAAAGGGGCCAAAGAATATTAAACTAAAGTATAAGAAGATTGGGGCATGTAGGATTTTGAAGAAAATGAGTGATAATACCTACAAGGTGGAGCTACCTGACAACTTTGCTATTTCACCTGTTTTTAATGTTTCTAACTTGTATAAGTTTCCAAGTCATGATAAAAATGTCGAGAAAGAAGAATAAGTAAACTTTTCTACACATCCCCTTCAGTGTTTTCATCACATTTTAAGTGTGATTGCTAGTTACAAATTAATACAAAGGAAAGATGGAAAAAAACAAGATAGAAGTAAACTAAGAATAGCATTGGATTAATCATCTGAGATGAGAGAGAGCACATGGTGATCAATACTAGCATGCAGAATACCAAGGCTGTCCCCTGTCTCGGGTCACGGCTCACGGTTCACGGTTCACGGTTCACGGCTCACGGCTCACGATGCACGTGGGAGGAGAGATGCCACACGTGACATGATTCGTCTGTTTGTCTTATTACAGAGGCATATCGGCACGAGCAAATTACCTTAGTATTGATCCTATCATCTTCAGTCTTATCCACTTCCATGGTAGTATATAAACAAGGGCATGCCAGCAAATTAATGAAACAATTAGATCGAACTCATAATATTCGATGGCTGTTAGCTGCTTTGTTTCTTCTGTTGCAATGTCCAGGCTCATTCTGTTTGTGCTGCTTTTACTTGCAGTTTCACCTGCATGTTTTGCACTATTCCAGGCGTCATCAGGTCCTCGAGGAGCATTATCAGCGCAGGAAGGCACTGATGTTTACGTTGCACTCACCAACCTGCTTGGAAACTTCAATACGTCGAGGTGGTATGATAGCGGGGTCTCCTTTGCAAATTTGCAGAGCGTAAATGGGAAACGCATCGTCATAAGATATAGCCGTTGGACACAGTACTGCACCGTGGGCACCTGGGAAAGTGCTATAGGCAGTTTGGTGTTAGAGGATTTCAGAACAACTGTTCCTTATCTGAGGCCCTATCTACTCCAGGGATGCTCTTGGGCTGCAGTCTCCAATGGCTACGCTTGGATTGATTTCTACGTCCACGATGCCAAACTTATATTGCTTCCCTCAGAGTTAGAGTCAGATCAGTTGCAGCATGTGATGAATGTAAGTAACGCTAACACTAATGACAATATTGACAATGTAGTTACTAATGATGCTGCTGCTATATCTTCTTCTTCTTCGAGGCTTGATCTGTCTTCAACCTTGTCAAGGTTTTCCCCTGTTAACAAAACTGGCTTTGTAGACTGTCCTGTCTTGCCTTTGGTTTTGTTGAGCCACCTTAATGGCATTTGGGACGTTCTCAAAGCGGGCGAGTATTTGACATCTGCCAACAAGAGAATACAGCTGGCAATGCAAAAGGATTGTAATCTTGTATTGACTGATACCCAAACTAATCGTGTGCTCTGGATCAGCGACACTGCAGGCCGTGGAACCAACTGCTTTCTGCGTCTACAGACGGAGGCTAACTTGTGATCTATAACGGTAATGGTGCTCCAGTGTGGGCTATTAACCAAGGGTGTGGAACTGGGTGTGAGAAGTTTAGCTCTCTGGTCATAGAGGATGATGGTAACCTGGTTCTGTTTCGTAGTGAGAATAACAAACTTAATAAAGTGTGGGCTACAAACACCAAAGTATAACTAGTGCACACATCCTCGTCTTAGTAACTCTGCTTAGTTTACAGAATAAGTACTCTACTGCAATCAACTTGCAGCGTTTTCCCTATATCAATGTGTGGTGTGTTTCAATTTATTACCTTGTATCCTTCGTGAGTCTCAGGTGACATGTGACATGTTTGTGTGTATTACCAATATATATGAATGTTTTATGGAACAAGGGTCACTAAGTCCTTGTCATGAATCCTTTTATCTTTAATTTTTACAGTGAATGTTATTTCTCTAATTTAATTTTTCATGGAATATAATGATAAAGTGACCTGTAATATAAGAAAATTATAGATTTTAGTAACTTCAAACATCATTAATATTAATTTCTCACAATAATAAATGTTTAATGATTATAAGAAAAGTTATATTATTTTTCCTTTAATATTATAAGATATTGCTTATAAATTTTATAGTTATATTAAGAAATAAAATAGCTAACACAAAAGCATTTACATTAACGTCTAAAGTTCTTCATCAAATATTGTGAAAAAGATTCTCCTTCAACTTCGTATAAGTTAGAATACATAAATGCCTTCATATAATGAAATATCAAAATCAAATTCATATTATCATATTAATCTTATTGAATTTTACTATAATAATAATATAGATGTAATATACCATATTTTATTTTAAAGTAATTTATTAAATAGAATAAAGGCAAAAAATCTTTAAGTAGCAAGGTTTTTGTAAAATATCCAAGCGTCGATAAATATATTAGAAGATAGAAGTAAAGTAATAACCATTTCACTATTAGTAAAGCATAAATTGTTGACAACTCTTATTATTATCATTACTAGTCTTGTAGTCTTTTTCTATTGATAGATTGTTTCTTGTAATCATTTATTACATTTATATAAATCTTGATTGTTTATTAATATCTTTACATTGTTGAGTTGCATTTTTTGTTAATTTGCTTTCTAATAAAAGATATGTAACCTCTTTTGTAGGGGTTGAACATTTATATAAAATAAAGATCTATGTAAATATGTACTTATTTATACTCAAAATTAATGAATATCATTTAAGCATTTTAGAGTCATAGCTCAATAATTTTAAGAGGGGATCATATTGTCAACCCCTCTATAATATTTGGTGAACAATTACTCAATCCAATACATTCTCAACATTCAAGTTCATAAAATACAAAATGAAAATAAATTTGTGACAATCTCATGTAGCCAAATTTTAAACAAACTCAATATACTACAAATAATATCAACCCCAAAAGAAAATAGATCTCCTTCTTCATTATCGAATCATGAATAACAATGTTTCCTCAATAGGAAAACAAATCCCAACTCAAGTTTCAAGCAAAATCTAACTAAATTTGATTAAATCTACTCTAGGTGGCGAAATTATTATATTTAGCGAGTTTACTAGAACGTGTTAGTCTTAGTAACTTCGCATGCTTATGCGTGCGGGAACAAAAATTGCCACGCATCTTCTACATGCCTAAGTTAGAGTAATTTCTAACTTTCCAGCTCATAATGCAACTAATAGAATAGAATTAACTAATTCCCTAAAATAGGAAAAAATGAACTACTGACTTAAATCCTAAATTTTCGCCTCAAGATGGACGATTTTGGGCACGAAAATGTGCCAAAACTTTATCCAACCTGATGCGACGAGGTTGACGGTGTGTTCGTCTCATTGAAACATGTGGTTTAAAAAATGGAATCAAATGGAAACCAGAGCACAAGGTATGACCTTTTCAAGTTCCACACAATTACTAGCACCCAAAAAACAAAGCAGATCTAGAAGATCCACACAATTACTAGCGCCCCAAACATGAAACTAACTCTTAGGCACTCATGTCCTCATGTGGGAGATTATTTTCAGCCCAGTTCAAAATCCCATACCTCACAACAAGATTTTATGACATCATTTCCAACCAGATCCAACAAATACATAGTCTTGAGTATCTCTAGATTGCATAAAAATAAGCTAAGTTATCTATCTCTCTCATTTTCTTAGATTTTTGTATTTCTTGAATATTTAGCATTTGTATTTTCTCATGTTGTACATTGTTAGTTACTTTGATATTATATTTAATACACTTTATATTAAATCATTTCCACCGAACCCCGCTCTTATTTGAACACATTTACCTAGGATCTGAAACCCTCATGGCTAAGAAAGGCTACCTATCTCCAAAGCATGATATGACCTATATGCGTACGCAAAAAAAAAAATCCAATGCCTCTGAAGAATCTAAATTTTGTAACCTCATGAAAATCCCTCAATATGATCCCGAGTCCTCTGATAACTCATTGAATTCAAAAAGTCTTTTCTGTTGGTTTCCAAGCCCTCATTTTTACATTTTTTCCCCACCAAAAGTTTACCTCATGTACTCCTAATCTATGTAAGGCACTAATTATGCTTTATCCTCTTCTCCTTCTTCTATATCGAATGATGGCATTAATATACAATCTTTTCATATGATGATGTTCGTATTGTTATTCAAATTGAATGTGAATATTTATCTCCTACTCTTCCTACTTGTGAAATTGTTTCCATTAATTGTTGTGATAAATCTAATGCTAGTACTCCTAACAATTATTTATATGTTGATGATAAGATCTTGATGAAATGAATTCTTGTGAAAGCATTATTGATAGTGACTTTGATTATGCTTTTGATAATACACATGTTAATTATGAGGTGTCCTCTACTAAAGTAGTTGAATGTGAATCTACACCTCCTCTTCCTTTTACTTCTAAAGTTATTTCCAATGATTCACATGACGACACCACTCCTACCCCTAGTGCACCTTTTATCGTGTCTCATGAAACTACACCTAGTATATCCGTAGATCTTCCACATTCCCCTCGTCCTCTTACACCTCCATCACCTCCTTCCACATCCACTCCTCCTTATTAGGTTTCCATGATCACTCACAATGGAAATATTTAACCCCTCAATGTTCCTCTCACTTATCGAGACTATCCCTTCACAAGACATCCTATCTCTCATGCATGTTTTTGGTATTTTGAAATTTGAATTTCATACTCTTACCCTCTAGATTAAAGCCTATTATGCCTCCCTTGACAATAATTCCCTTCTTGGAAATCCCATCCCTAAGAACATTAAAAATTCTGCTTTCCCCAATGGTTTATTCATGTCTTTTGTTTCATGTGTTCAATGGCATGGGCTATCCCTATTTTCATATAAAATATTTTTGATTAGCCATGGCCTCTTATTCTAATGATAATTTTTTACTCAAATCCTTTCACCATAACCTTGTTGATCATGCTCTCCAATGGTATATTCACTTGCCTAATGGATCCATTAGTACTTATTAGGATATGGAAGATTCTTTTCTTAGACATTTTATTTGTAACAATGACCCTAACGTTACATATAAATGTTTTCCTTCTTTGCATCAAGGAAAGAAAGAACAAATTTTAGATTACATTTCACGCTTTAATTAATGCATGCATTAGTTATTGTTTCACCCTATTTATTTAGAAATGCAATTCATATTTTTTCTGTGACTTAATTCCCCCATTAAAAGAAAATCTATTATATGATACATGTGATTCATTTACTCTTTTGTGCTATAAATTTATTGATTTAGAAAAAGACTTAATTTTGGATTATATTATAACACCTCCTTCTACTTATTCTATTCCTTCTTTACCTACAAAGTCTTCTCCTCTCCCATCTATTGAGCCCCCTCTATGGTCACCATCTCCCGCCTCTACATCAATGTCTTCCTTCCACACCACCGCACTGGCATTCACGTAAGTCTTATCCACCTACAACTCATTAACAAATGCACTTTTCACATTCTACTAAGATAGATGATGTCTTCTGTACCTTACTTGATAATTGCCTAATCCGCCTACCTTCCAACCAACATCATCCCCCTCACCGGTTACATCATCATCATCACCATCATTTTAAAATTTCCACCACCTCAATGGCATCGAGATAATGAATTATATGTTCTCCATTATGTTCTAAAAAAATTACAAGATAAAGGTGTCATTGGCTTCCAATATCATTTTGGTGAGATCTCTCTCTCCTATTCCAAATGGGATAATTTTAGCGGCGAATATTCGTAATATGGCGAAAATTTCATTTTAGGAAAATTTGAAAAGGTGAATTATTTGGAGTGGGTCGGTGTCTGTTACCTAAAATATATAGTATATTTTTTTGGGGTCGGCTTCGCCTTCATTTGAAAACATCTCCTATAAAAACCTAGGTGATTCGCGCGTAGTATACCTCAAGTAGCTTACCAAATTACCAATCTTGTGAAATTTGAACTCGCATTACCCTTGAGCACCGAGAGATTCCTATTCTTTGTTGCTTTGTGATTGTTGACGCGCGAGAAATGCAGTGTTGACGCGCGACAAGGGCATTGTTGACGACAGAGAGCATCTTGATCTGCGACAAAGAGTTGTCTTGTGTGCGACAAGAGCTATCTTGACACGTGAAAAGAGAGGTCTTGCAGCGAAAAAGCGTGTCTTGACGCGCGAAAAAGGTGTTCTGACACGCGACCAAGGAAGTGTTGACGCGTGACTTGGGCAAAGAAGTGACGCGCGATAGAGGAAGTGTTGACGCGTGACTTGGGTAGTGTTGACGCGCGACAGTATATTAAGACAGTGGACGCGCGACCTCAGACAGTGGATGCGCGACAAGACCTCAGACTGGACAGAGTCGCTACTTGGTTCTTTTCTTTGCGATGCGAGACTCTTTTCGAATAATGGAAGGTGCCGGCTCAAAGAATACGAATAACCTAAAAGTAAGTAAGAAATCTCAGAAATCACTCTTCAAGTATTTTGGAAACTCTGCGGATACAGATATTGTAAATACCAATCATATAGATGCCACCACAGAGAATCAGAATACTGACTGTGTGGAAGGAATTATTGAGGTGGACATGCATTACTGCATGTATCAAAGTCAAACAAATGAAACCTACGATAATATGCTAGATCTTGAAGATATTGTTCTGTTGGGGTGCGACCCGAGAAGTGCGGCTAGATATCACAGATACAAACACTCAGCAAAATGGAAGACAGAAATCAAAATCAAACTCCGGTCCAAGAAAGAGGAAACCAGGTGATTGTGATATTGCTCAAAATTCTACTCAAAAAAGTAAAGCATTAAAAACGAACAAGAATATGTGGACCATTGGCAGGACATACAAGTTTGATTGGGCAGCTAAATTTCCGTTTATTGAACCTGTACAATCATCTAATTCTGAAGAAATCCCATCTGAATGTACATGTAAAATATGTACGTGGAAATTGGGAAAGCAACAAAAAATGCAACTGAAGCTGGACACTATAGAAAAACATTGTGGAAAACAATATTTAACTGTAACAGGGGCGGATGGCCAGAAAATCAAAACACATAGGTGGAAAACTGAAAAAGAATGCATGCATGTTAGATACGCATGGAATATGAGGCGGAAGCGAGAAAAAACACGGACATCTGTTGGAAAAGGGAGGAGCGATCACATCGCATATTGGTAAGATGAAAGAAACAAATCTACATGCAAAATTCATACAATTCTCTACTCTTTTTCAAATACTTAAAAAGGAAGAAGCGATTTGATTTCCTCGATTTCAAAGTTTTGTATCAATTTAACGGAATGCTTGAATGTACCTCGGTCTCATTGATGCGAGAGTAGTGGATGGGAAATGGCAAAATGCCTCTCGATGATAGAGAAGGAAGATTTGAAAGAGAATGTAAAAAAAGCAAACTTTATCTCTCTTTCAATTGATGAAGTGACAGCAGTCGACAACACCGCATGGGTATGTATCCACATCTATACTTTAGAAAATCATATAAGGACACCTCATCATTTGGGTGTTATGAAAATGGTTGAAAAGCTAATGCCGAAAACCTATATAAAATAGTTGTTTCTCATTTGAAAGATGTTCTTTGGTATGGTGATTATGAAATTGCTACGAAGTTGGTATGCGTTGGAGCGAGATGGTGCATCATCATGCGGGGTCACCGAATAGGGCTCTGTGTTAGATTACAAACAACGGTGGCCCCATATATGCTACCAATTCAACTTTGTATGGCTCACAGAATGAATTTAGCGTATAAAATGGTAAGCAACCACGAAAATGTTGCTAAATTAGAAGACCTTATAAGAGAACTTCATGCCTATATGTCAAGCAGCCCAAAGCGTTTTCTCGAGTTCCAAAAATTTGCAATTGGAATTACAGATGGCAAAAAACTTCTGAAGGATGTGGAGACTAGATGGATCTCTTTGTATGAACCTATGCGGAGTTCGTGAGGAGTATCCTTCATTGGTTGGTTTCATGCACAAATACCGTCATGAAGTTGATAGGGCAAGGGACTTGTTGTTCCGTTTAACTAATTTGGAGACATTGCTTACATTGGTTGGTATTCTTCCAATGTTAAAGGAGATCAATACACTGATGAAGCATGCACAGGGCAGATTAATCTATATTGTGGATTTTATACGGATGAGGAAAATGGTATGTCAAAGTCTTGATATATTGTCTTGTTCGATGATAGTTTTGATGCACTGTTTTTTTGAAAATTGGAGAGATTTATTAGATCTTAAAAATCCTAACACCTTTTTGAGATTTAATATCCACGATCACCTCTGCATCACTTTGTTAATGGGAGGAAATACCTGCACATTTTGCAAAAACGTCAAGCTATTACGAGGATCGGAGCGAGAAGATGTTCCCGTGACACGTAATTTGTTTGAGTCTGTTATAGTTGAAACAAGAATAAAGCTTAAAAAATTTTTTGAGAAACCTTGTCATCGAAAATTAGGGAGCGTTTACGTAAAGATAAAATTGGAAGCCATGGGTGTGATGAATCCTAATTTTTGGAATCTTGAAGGTGGCCGTGCGAGACTTTGTCGATAAGCATTTCCATAAATCAATGGGTACAATAATGGAACAATTTACAAAGATGTCGAGCTCAAGGGTGTGGAAATCAAAGGTATCTTGAATGCCGATTTATTAAAGTTTCGATCAACAAATTTTACAACAACAATGAGGAACCAATATAAGAATTTAGATCAACCTTAAAAAGTGGTGCTATTACTGAAAATTTGTGGCGAGGAATCTATCAAAGTTCTATTTTACAAGAAGATATCGGTGAATATTTCAGATTATATGAGTTATGCCAAACAATGATTTTGGGAGTGCATGGAGGATGAAAGGGTTTTGAGTGCATTGTCATTTATAAAATCAAAACTGAGAAACAGGTTGGATAAAAATCTAGAAAGTTGCATGAGGTGTTATGTTTCTCGATACTCCATCGAAACCTTTCCGTTCGACAGAGCAATTGCACACTGGAATTCCCTTTGCGAAAGAAGAGGTGTGAATAATACAGCTACAAGTACAAATATTCCCAACCTTGAGAGTGTAATTGGCTCTTCGTCACATTCTACAGAAGACAACATCGACTTTGATGAAGCTATTGATAATGGATTGTTTCAACTTTAAATAGGTATCTTCTTTATCTATCTTTTATCTTTATCATTAAAGATGTTACAGGTCTATATACTAAAAATGTCAGGCAATTCACCCATCTATCTACTAATACATTTCTCGTGTTGGGTTTTTTTAAAACACAGATCTAGCTCATTACCAGTGGCAATGATGATTTCAACTTTAAGGAGGTATCTTTTTCCCCTTAATCTTATTGTTTGTTACTATTCATTTTTTCAGCTCTGGTTATCATTAAAGATGTTACAGGTGTATGTATTTACATTTAGTTAAATACAATATTTTTACTTTTTGAAAATGTGGGTTGACATCCGTCCGAGGAAGCTGTTACTTCTCGGGACTGACAATGTCAGGCAACTCACCCATCTATCTACTAATCCATTTTTTGTGTTGAATTTTTTTTAAGACAAAGATCTAGCACATTACCGGTGATGATTTCAATTTTAAATAGGTATCTTCTTCAACATAATCTTATTGTTTGTTACTATTCATTTTTTCAGCTCTGGTTATCATTAAAGATGTTACAGGTGTATGTATTTACATTTAGTTAAATACAACATTTTTACTTTTTGAAAACGTGGGTTGACATCCATCCGAGGAAGCTGTTACTTCTCGGGACTGACAATGTCAGGCAACTCACCCATCTATCTACTAATCCATTTTTTGTGTTGAATTTTTTTTAAGACAAAGATCTAGCACATTACCGGTGATGATTTCAATTTTAAATAGGTATCTTCTTCAACATAATCTTATTGATTGTTACTTTACATTTTTTCAGCTCTTGTTATCATTAAAGACGTTACAAGTCTAATTCTATATATTTACATTTATTTAAAGATATTGTTGGTCTATATATTTAAAGATGTTGCTGGCACTTCTCAGGAGTCAGGACTGACAATGTCAGGCAACTCACCCCTATATCTACAATGTCATGTAAAACAAAGATCTAGCACGTTACCCTTGATGATTTCACAGCAATCTAATACGCAAGAGGTAAGCTAAACCCTAGCATATTTGCAATTATGTTTAATTTCTTACCAGTGATGATTCTTTCTTGATTTCTCAGAATTATATTTAATTTATTTTTAAATATAAGTCCACATAAAATTCCTCATAAAATTAGGGATAAACAATACATTATACGATTTTAAATATAAGTCCACATAAAATTCCTCATCATCCATATATATCATATCATCACCATATCATTATCATATCCTGAGTCCTGACACTACAATTATTATTAATACAATTATTTATCTAATTTTAAATTTATTAAAACAATTTCATTTTTAAAATAATTCATAATCATATCATTATTCAATTCTATTCGTTCTAATGTCTATATCCATTATAACACATTCCATTTATTTATCATCTATATCCATTCTAATGACATTATGATCATATCGTTACAAGTGTAGAGAATAATTATCTTAAAACAAGTTCAAAAGTCTAGAGAAGAAGAATTACTGTGCTTGATGATAAATCTACGTCCACATTAAATTGATCATCGTCTTTCATCATCATCTATCATTAATTATCAATTATCATCATTCATCATCTACGTCCACATACAATTCATGACAACTCAAGTAAACAAGAAACATACATATAATTCATGATAATCACCATCTAATGCAATTAAAATTAAAGATTGTATATAAATCCATATAATTAAATTCAAAAACCATAGTACATACTCAATAGTAGAAGTTTTCAAATTCAATATTTAAAGTTTCCTCAATAATAAAAGTTTCTAGTTTTCAAAACCCTCTCTTTCTTTATCCAATTCTACTCTGCACTCTTCCCCAACGGCTTCTTCCACTGTGGCTGTACCTCTTTCCCCAAAACCAGAAATCTCCATGCGACAGCAAATTTGGATCAGCTGCAGCGTATAAACTATCCCATTGCCAATAATTTTCATAACAACTAATAATCTCATTGATAAGAACCTTAGCCCTTCTCTCCCATTCTAT
Organism: Taxus wallichiana var. yunnanensis; assembly: GCA_018340775.1. NCBI lineage: Eukaryota > Viridiplantae > Streptophyta > Pinopsida > Cupressales > Taxaceae > Taxus > Taxus wallichiana. The sequence goes on along the minus strand of CM031242.1, from coordinate 379,465,753 downwards.
AAGCTGATTCATATGAGGAAGCATCTCCATCTTTCTCATCAACCCACACAAAATCTTTTTGTGCTTGTCCGATTATGAAAATACTCCTTGCCCTCTTTAGAAGTACTTGTGCCAAAACCTGTATGGTCAAGCAACAAGTGATACCTAATCAACAAGTGAACAAAACCGAGAACTTGAAAACATATAAAGAGAAAACAAACTAGCATTACTTTGTAGTACTATATGGTCCAGCCAGTTATCGATCCACTCAATGATTCTCTCCAAGCTTCATACTCAGGAATTGTGTAAAAAGATAACACATTTCCATTTTTGTGAGTTGCCTACATCAACATGTGCCAAAATTAGACATGGAGATAAATAACATCTGGAGGCTTAAAAACAAATATAAAGAGTCTCAATACACTCAACAAAATATACAGGGGTAACAGTTACCCTGACAATAGGAGTGATAAATTCCACAACAAATGAAGGAATTTTAAGCAGTGATGGCCAGGTATGGTGTATGAAATTGATCAGCAATCCTTTGATGTGGGATCCATCATGGTCCTTTAAGAGACAAAGGACAAGTCAAAGGATCTCACTAGAAAGGATGTGTCAGAATTAAGCAAAAACTAAACAGCGCTATACAAAGATCATGTACCTGGTCTGTCATTATCATCAGATGGCCATATCTTAAAGATTTAATGCTGTCATATATTTTATCTTCCTGTAGACCAAGGATTTTTTTTATATTTACTATCTCTTTATTCTCCATTTGTTGGTGAGTGGTAGCTTCCCTGACATTGAGTAGCTTACCTCTGAGAGGAAACACGCCATAATAATATTGACCAACAATAGATATTCCTGCCACCTGATAGAATAAAGATAACTAAAATAACAAAAAATTAAATTGGAAAGTGATGTCGAAACATGTCACAATACTACCAAATTCAGTATTCACATTTCCCTGATTCAAGGCACAAACACTTACAGCAAGAGCCTTGGCTGAGTCACCCTCTGTTAATATTAAAGTACATTGATCAGAATTCTTCCCCCTTGATTGATTTGCATCATCAAGTTTGGGAACATCAATTAATTTCCCCTTCTTGGTTCCATCAGTTTTCTTAAGATCTTTTTTTTGTTTAAACTTTTCCACTGCACTCATCAGGTCAATCAAAGTTACAAAGCTCATCTTAGACACTAGCATTGCAAAAATTACATGTACTCAGAAATGCTACATATTAGACACCACGCCTTTATTTATTGACATGGGCTGCAAATGCGAAACAGTGAAAATTACTATAAATTTATAACAACAAATTGTTTCAGAATAAAAAATATGAATTAAAATGAATTATACTTACAATCAACATGGAAACCGAACGTTGATTCGAGAAAATTCTTTTCTTCCATGAGTGTTGCCTTGGTTGTAACAATTGGTAAATTTTTGAACGAAAGGCCCGTAAACCGATGGATGTCATTTGCTTCGATACTGAATTGAAAAATTCGGCCATCGTTCAGAGTCACATAAAAAATGCCGTCCTCTGAATTGTAGGATGACAGAAAGTAATTCAAAATATCCGGATCTGTTTCGAAATGGGGCATATTAACGAGCCCTATAAATTCACACGCATCCATTAAATCTTTATATTCTAAAGACATCTTTAAAACAATATGGATGTGAGGGCATAAGATACAACGATTGAATTGGATTCTCTTGATTTTTGTTACTGAACTTGCAGTTGGGAAGCATCGAGACCTGCAAAAAATCAAGAGCTGGAAGGTGAAAATGAGAAAATGACCGGTTGAAGGGTATTTATAGGCTAAATTGGGCGTCAATGGCTTCACTTGATGCGTGTCAAAGGTTCTAGCTGACGCGCGACAATAGTCTTAGTGACGCGCGACAATAGGAGTGAGCGACGCGCGTCAATAGGAGAAAGTGACGCGTCGATAGAATCGATGGCGGCGCGTCGATAGGAGTCGAGCGCACGCGTCAAAAAGAGCGGTGGCGCTGCGCGTCGTCAAAAGAGACGATGACCGCGTCAATCGAGTCGGCGATGCGTGTCACTAGGAGCGATGACGTCGTCGAAAAGAGCCGATGGCGCGTGTCATTAGGTGCGATGCCGCGACGCGTCATTAGGTGCGATGATGCGTCATTACGTGCGATGATGGCGCGTCATTAGGTGCCAGTGACACGCGTCATTAGGAGCCAGTGTCGCGCGTCATTAGGTGCGATGGCGTGCGTCGTTTAGGAGCGATGACACTCGTCATTAGGTTCGATGGCGTGCGTCATTAGGTGCCAGTGACGCGCGTCAATAGCGGGGAGTGTCGCGCATCGGTCAAGACCATTGACGTTCCATTGACGCGCATCAGGAGTGATGAGTGACTAGATGGATCTCTTTATGCACAGAGAAAGCCTGAGACTACCAAATAATTGATTTCTTATCCAAAATTTAATGGAATTCGAAGTTTTCACCTCTTTTGCTCTAGAGGAAATTCCCTTCATGTTTGCAATGCAGCCAATTGAGATGAAGCCTTCAAATTTATCCCCAGACCAAAGAAACAGTGTTTGGTGTGTACTTGATGATGATATAGGGTCTTGTTTGATAAGTTCAAAAGAAACTTCATGATATATGCTAAGGCGAGTTTGAGATGAGGTACCAGATAAGGCACTCTTGACAAAATTTACACAATGTTACCTTTTTAAGATGATCTAACCTTGCACGAGAGAACTTTATGTTGAGTATAAAAAAATTTCAATATTTGAGACACTTGATTTTATCAATTGTACTTCAAGATCATGATTAATCAATTCAAGGCATAGAAATGGGGAGCTTCAAGAAAATTGTCTTGAAACATACACTTGAACATTGTATCTTCAGAAAGGAAAAAAACAAGGTGGTAGCGGGAATTTTATACTTTGATACTCATTGCAATGGTCAACCAAGTATTTCATCAGCTCAACAATGATAATTAGAAAGTAAAAACAACTTTCCGTTACACAACAATTTTGATCACTTTACCCTTATTGTATCTTTCAAACCTCATTCTTGTAACTAATATGATATGTAAACAACCTTATTGAGCTATGATCATATGCACCACCTTAAAAATTTGAAAAAAAAAGAGACATATTTTAATTCAACCACTCCAAGAAGCAGTCCTGAAGAGAGAATCTCAAGATGTGAATCCTATACAACATATTTTGATACTGATCCATTTTCCCCAAAACATTTTACAATATCTCAAGATGTGAATCCTATACAAAATTAACTTCTATGATTTATCTGAAGAAGGCACTGTATTTTTTCTTGGATGCTAAGAATACAGGTTGTTTAGTCTGCATTTCAGGCAATTCACCCATCTATCTACTAATCCATTTCTAATGTTGGGTTTTTTTAAAACACAGATCTAGCTCATTACCAGTGGAAGTGATGATTTCAACTTTAAGCAGGTATCTTTTTCCCCTTAATCTTATTATTTATTACTATTCATTTTTTCAGCTCTGGTTTTCATTAAAGATGTTACATTTCTATATACTAAAAATGTCAGGCAATTCACCCATCTATCTACTAATCCATTTCTTGTGTTGGGTTTTTTTGAAACACAGATATAGCTCATTACCAGTGGCAGTGATGATTTCAACTTTAAGGAGGTATCTTTTTCCCCTTAATCTTATTGTTTGTTACTATTCATTTTTTTCAGCTCTGGTTATCATTAAAGATGTCTATGTATTTACATTTAGTTAAATACAATATTTTATTTTTTGAAAACATGGGTTGACATCCGTCCAAGGAAGGCATTTACTTCTCGGGCTGACATGTCAGAACTCACCCATCTATCTACTAATCCATTTTTTCTGTTGAATTTTATTAAGACAAAGATCTAGCACATTACCGGGGATGATTTCAATTTTAAATAGGTATCTTCTTCAACATCATCTTATTGTTTGTTACTTTACATTTTTTCAGCTCTTGTTATCATTTATTTAAAGATATTGTTGGTCTATATATTTAAAGATGTTGCTTTGGCACTTCTCGGGGCCCGACATGTCGGCAACTCACCCCTCTATCTACAATGTCAGGAAAAACAAAGATCTAGCACGTTACCCTTGATGATTTCACAACAATCTAATACGCAAGAGGTAAGCTAAACCCTATGATATTTGCAATTATGTTTAATTTCTTACCAGTGATGATTCTTTCTTGATTTCTTCCTAAAATTCCTAAAATTCCCTGCTTTGTCATAGATCCATCACTTCTTCAGATTTCTCCATGAAGAAATAGATCTATTTTTAGACTTATAATGATCATCCTCTAACACGAAGTTATTCAAACTCAATTCTAATGCTATCTTCCATATCCTATAGTCACCCACCCAAATCTACACTAATCACAACTATTTAAATCAACTTGACAGAGTCTTTATCTAATAAAAATCCTTTCTAGTAATAAAACTGACTAGAACATTGTAGTGTGCCTTCTTCAAACTATCCTGCAAATGTAGTGTGTGCCTTCTTGAGGCTCTACATAAATACTTACACACATAGTTTGCTTTATGATCTAGTTTACACCTTTAATATTTTCTTACACACTCAAAATTATTCCAACTTATAGCCTCCCAGTTCTAATCCACAATTATTCTTCACCCTTATCAAATATTAAAAAATGATAGGATTCTTCAACCTATGAACTTGATCTATACAGACTAATCTTCATGATAAGAACCTTATATGTTTTACATTAAACTTCAAAGTTCTATATCGAGCTTGACCTATCTTTTAATCACATGGTTATTCCAACTTTGGTTAATCTAGCCTCCATAACCTTGACTATTTACAGCAACTTGTCAATCTACTCTACACAAAACAATATCCATGATAACAAAACCATATCTTTTAAACCATGGTCTTGATTGTTTCCAGCAAAACGTTATTTTCTGACAAATGGTCTTGACTATTTTGGATGTCAAACAACCTCTCTAATGAGAGATTATGCACTTATATAGAGGTGAATCTCTTTAAAATAGAATTTTCCTACACCATAAGTCTATTAAGGAGAAATCCTAAAGATCTGCTTCAAATCTTAGTTGTTATTTTTTCCCAAAAACATAATTTTCAAGATAATTAAAGTCCCACAAGATATTTAGGCACTACATTTTACATTATACACATTAAATTGATCATCGTCTTTCATCATCATCTATCATTAATTATCAGTTATCATCATTCATCATCTACGTCCACATACAATTCATGACAATGCAAGTAAACAAGAAACATACATATAATTCATGATAATCACCATCTAATGCAATTAAAATTAAAGACTATATAAATCCATATAATTAAATTCAAATACCATAGTACATACTCAATAGTAGAAGTTTTCAAATTCAATATATAAAGTTTCCTCAATAATAAAAGTTTCTAATTTTCAAAACCCTCTTTTTCTTTATACAATTCTACTCTGCTCTCTTCCCCAACGGCTTCTTCCACTGTGGATGTACCTCTTTCCCCAACACCAGAAATAACCCCTGAACTTATAAGATCTTCTGCAGCACTGTCCAGATTTTTTATAATTCTTTCTTCTTGATTTGTTGCATCTCCATGCGACAGCAAATTTGGATCAGCAGCTGCTTTGGCTTTGAATAATATGTCAGGGTCGAGACCATGCTCTTTAATTATCCGCTTTAGTGTATTGTTTTGTTTGTTAACCAAAACAATATTTTGCTTCAAATTTTTTGCTGCGGATAAGCTGTTCTTTGTTGTTTCCAAGTGAACTTGCAAAACCTTCGCCTGACTCTTCAAATTTTCATATTTCAACTGCACAAAAAGAGTAATGTCAATTCAAAATATTAATGTAAATTCAAAATTTCAAATTAACAAGAATGATTGTTTAAATGTAATAGTACTTACAACAGCTCTATCTCTTTCGGCATTTGCGATTGATACCAAATCCTTGTCCTTGGACCATTTGTTAAAATATGCCTGGGCCTCGGCACTAATATTTTCCAATTTGTTTAGTGCCTTATCTAAAATGTCGTCTTTATAGTTGTTGTTAAACGTGACAGTCCCACATCTTACTTGGGTAAGTAAGGAATCCATCTTCGCGAGTTGATTACGGGCTGTAGGCGTATAAACTATCCGTTGCCAATAATTTTCATAACGACTAATAATCTCATTGATAAGAACTTTAGCCCTTTTCCCATTCTATAAGCTTTGTTGGATATGAGGAATAATAAACTCAGCGACATGGGATTGACAATCATTACCAATTAAGTTCTCGAAGGAAAACGTGGCAACTGTTCACTATCTCGAATCGATGCGAGATGATCTTCTTTGGAGAAGAATGGGGGCTTTCACCAAGATCAAGCTGCTCCTTGTTTCTGCCTTTGGGTGGGCTGATCCTGTTTTTGAAAAAATTAATCAAGATTTAGATAAATAAATTTAAATCGAAATGTAATTAAAAATTGTAAAGCATATTAAAATTAAAATTTAAAGTATACCTCTTGACCTTGAATCATCTCATGGGTATCGAAAAAACCGGTTGGGTCATTCTTATCAATGCCCAAATAATCTTCATCTAAATTTATATTGTTCAAAACAGATATGCCCATTTGGGCAAGCCACCAAGTGATTGCCTTTGGGCAAGCCACCAAGTGATAGAGTTGGAATTCGAAATGAGGAGGCAAGGTTTAGTGTCCCACTAGGGGCCGGAGCAAAAAGGCATGCGTTTACCAATGTTCTTTTCACTTGTTCCTCTGGTTGGCATTTTAAAAATTAATGGTTGAGTGGGTGTCGGTCTTTGTGGTTTGATCATGGTGACATATGCTGAAAAGTACAAGAAAAAAATGAAAAATATTAAAACAATTCATAAAGTCAAAACTCAAAACTACGAAATTAAACGTCTATAGAAAAGTTGTACCTTGTTGTCGAGGGGTTGTTTTCTCGGTGCTTTGGGGTGGCCTTGTAGGAGTTGTACTCAGTGGCTGTTCAGAAGATATGAATGCATGCGACTGTATGGAGTGAGTTGGGGAAGAAGGTTCCAAAGTCCCTGCAATTCATCAATATTAAATAATGTCAATTCATTTGGTTAAAATTTAAATTGAAAAATAAATATGCAACTTTGGAATTTGTAAATAATATATGAGAATGTATTACTTCTCTGGCGTTTAACGAGTTCAAACTGTTGAGGGTTTGGAGAGGAGTGAGCTTCCATTTCAGATTGGGAGTCCCCCGAAGCCTCCGCGTGTTGTTGGCCTCTTCCTCTCGATAACTTCTTTTTTTTTTTTCGGGAAGGGCTTGAAGATATCTTCTCTGCAAAACATTAAAATTTAAGTTTTAATATAATTGCCTTGTAATGTCGAAAATTGAAATACAATTACAAACTAAATAGTTTATACTGTTGTTCTTCAAATGGAATTGAGAATTTCTTGAAAGCCTCATCAAGCAAGTAGGAATTTGTTTATCTTTTAAATTTAAAATTGCCTCATAGTAGAAGCCGAGGAGATAGTTTGTTGAATAAATGAAAGGTTTATCGAGAGTTTTGAATTTATTATGTCGAGTTCTTATTTTTTGGATAGATATGTGCACCAATCAATTGTCGTTTTGAGATAGTGGCACAAATGTATGTGATGGCCCAATTTGGTATATCTTTGGCGACCTGCAAAACAATTCTAGCTTGAAAAAATGAAATAAGTGCAGCAAGAAAGTGGTGTGCAATTGATTGTGTATCTACACCACGCCTGGATTTATTGACATGGGCTGCAAATGCGAAACAGTGATAATTACTATAAATTTATAACAGCAAATTGTATCAGAATAAAAAACAATAAAAAATATGAATTAAAACGAATTATACTTACAATCAACATGGAAACCGTACGTTGATTCGAGAAATTTCTTGTCTTCTTCCAGGAGTGTTGCCTTGGTTGTAACAATTGGTAAATTTCTGAAAGGAAGGCCCGTAAACCGATGGATGTCATTTGCTTCAATAGTGAATTGGAACATTTGGCCATCGTTCAGAGTCACATAAAAAATACCGTCCTCTGAATTGTAGCATGACAGAAGGTAATTCAAAATATCCGGATCTGTTTCGAAATGGGGCATATTAACGAGCCCTGTAAATTCACACTCTTCCATCAAAGCTTGATATTCTGAAGACATCTTTAAAGCCGTATGGATGTGAGGGCATAAGGGATTCCTGTAGTTGATCTTCGAAATCGATTGAGTTGGATTCTCTTGATTTTCTTGCTGAACTTGCAATTGGGAAGCATGTGAAGTCGACATTATAGCTGTAATTGCATCTTTGACAATGATTTAGACCTGCAAAAATTCAAGAACGGGAAAACGAAAATGAGAAAATGAGCGGCACAAGGGTATTTATAAGCTAAATAGGGCATCACTGGCCCCTATTACGTGCATCATTTGCCCCTCTTGCGTGCGTCGCACATCGCTACTATTGATGCGCGCGTCGGCTAAGACTTTTGTCACGCGTCGGCTAAAGACCTTTGACGCGCGACACTGGCACCTAGTGACGCGTGACACTGTCCCCTACTGACGCGCGTCACTTCCTCCTATTGTCGCGCGTCAGCTAATACCTTTGACGTGCGTCAGCGAGGTTCCGATGTGCGCGCGTCATTAGGGTGCGATGTCGTCGCGTCGATAGAAGCCCGATGTCGCATGTCAAAGTCATAGGCGACGCGTGCGACAATAGTCTAGGCGGCGCGCGTCAATAGGAGCAAGTGACGTGCGTCCATGGAAGTAAATGACGCGTGTCATTAGGGGCGATGGCGCGTGCGATGGAGAAGCGATCGTCACGCGTCATTAATGAAACCGCGCGCGATGCGGTAGGAGAACAATGTCGTGCGTCATTACGAGCCAGTGTCGTGCGTCATTACGAGCCAGTCGCACGTCATTACGAACTAGTGTCGCGCCAGTGTCACGCGTCATTACGAACTAGTGTCGCGCCAGTGACGCGCGTCATTACGAACTAGTGTTGTCGCACGTCACTGATGGAGCCATGAAAAACCAGGTGAAAATTTTGTTTTTGAATACTGTCAAATTCACCTTTCGCTGAAACTGGTTACGGGGATATTCGCCAGGTATTTTCCACCTTCAATTTTATAGGGGTGTCTTAAAATGAATATTCAATTCTCTTATAATATTTAAATCCTATTGATAATTCACACATAATGCCTATTCAATTCCTTAATTAGCAACTCTTTCCACTTCACAATAAATTTAAAGAATAAAACAACATATATATTAACTAAACCATGCCAATAATGTATCTCAAATACAACAAACTAGACAATCACTTCTAAGTTTAAACTACATTCATCGCATGGTTTACAAATACACATCCCCATAATATATGTATATATATATATATATATATATATATATATATATATATATATATATGTATATATATATATATATATATGTATGTATATATATATATATATATATATATATGTATATATATATATATATATATATATATATATATATACATACATATGTATGTATATATATATATATATATATATATATACATACATATATATATATATATATATATATATACATATACATATATATACATATATATATACATATATACATATATATATATATATATATATATATATATATTATATATATATATATATATATATATATATATATATATCACATCAAAATCATAGTTACAAAATACAATCGCTAGGGGGCAAGCCCCCATGCATCAATACATCATATATAAATATATCATTTATCAACCTTGCTCTCACTATCTACAATCACAAGAGCTCTAGAACTAGAAGCATCACCGCAAACTCCGTGTCATTGATCTTGGGCTCTATATCTCTCTAATTATTTCCATAATATGGAAATATTTGTTGTCTGCTTTGAATATCGACACTAAATATCTACATATCATGTAAATACATCTTGATCTATGCCTCATCCTCCTACAACCGGTCTCACTCTCTCTCTCTCTCTACATGATCCTCATCACAATCAATCAACAAGAATATGCATGTGGTCAGCACTATTGCCATGGGTCAATCAAATGGGCATGTTCACCCACAATATCGTCAACCCGCTCTACCTTCCCTTCTCCCACCAACACATCATGTGGCATGTTCTATGTTAATGTGTGTATAGAGGTATCTACAATCATCATCCAATAAGCGTCACTTGTAACCATACAAAAAACTCATATTATACACTACACAACTTTTTACCCATGAACTATATAAAAAATTAGCCAAATAACAATACACAATACTCATTCTCCGCTCGTAGCAGCTACATTGTCTACCTAGATTGTGGGTTCTGTCCCTCAACTCCTCCAACTTTTATCTCACCTCTTTGCATCAACAAGCACTTGAAATAGAAACAACCACCTGACTATATTTATGTATATATGCATGTAAGAACCTAGCCCATGTAACATCAATAGAGTTACCAAAAAACTAGATAATCATTGTTTTACTTTTTACTTTGAATGTGAGTATTTAATTGTTTATTCTCCCCTTCCTATATTATGAGATAAACATAATTGGTATAATTAAATTATATTTAATTTCAGGTAGGATTTACTTAAATTAATGATGGAAAAATTGTGAGCCTTTTTAATCTTTTAGGGGTTGATTACCTAGGTATGATAATTATATTTCCTAAGTAATTTAATTGTGGGAAATTGTTTTTTCTTTATGCGAGAGGTATATAACGAACCAGATGAAATTATCTTTTAGATTTAATTAATCCATGGAGGGGAAAGACATTGATTTCTTAGGAAATAAATAAATGTCACAAAAAGGGGACCAATAAGGGGCTCAATTGTTATCCTAAGTATAACCAATTCCCTAGCTTATGAATAAAATAAACAAACACCTTATCAGTCATATTGAAACATCACCTTCGGTGGATCATGATATGAAATAATATCTAGGATTTACTTGAAGCTTCTCTTCATGGATTATATTTATTAGCCTCTTGAGTTCAATTCGCGGTGGATAAATTATCACTAATGAACTGTGAGAATAATTTTACAACATCTTAAGTAAACAAGAAAATAATTATCAATGTTTATGAGGGTTCACAAGCTTACTTTATGATTATTTTTGGGTCGTTAAATTATGGGCATGACATCCCCCACATCTACACTGTCTTTACTCTTCCCCAAACACCTAGTCCCACAACTATTCTTTTCTCTTAACAATCAAACATTCTTGATAGTTACTCATCATTCACACTAAACCTTACAAATAGAATCAAGCACCAAACCTATACGTTATTATTGTATTCCACTTCCTTTTTTTATTTTTTTGCTTTCAATTGGGTGCATGGGTGGATATGATGGTCACTTGTCATTTCCAGAATTCTATTTAATGTTAGACATGTTGGGTAGGCTTTGTGGGTGGCTGCACTTTATGTCTTTTATTGTTTTGATCTCCAAATTTGCTAGAAACTTACTGTCTACCTTCACCCTAATTTCTCTTTCCGTGTGAGATCCCCTTGGGAAGGATTTTCATATGGGGTCATTAATTTGACCTGTTAACTTCTGGTTTGTGTTGGGCGCCTGGCTTTTGCATGTTTTGTTTTATTAAAATGTCTACTTGGCTGTGTGTAATCTGCTCACGCTTTTTGGCAGAATATGTGAGAAATTTTGGTGGTTAAATGTACCTTTCCTATACGTGAGTGTGGTCAAAGGATTCTTGGTTGGGGTTTGTAGTTGGTGTGCCATTATTTGTAAGAAAATTTTGTGGGAATAGGATTTCCCCCTACTATGTCTAAGCTTCATTTTTATCACTGGTTGTGTGTATACTATTACAACTGAGTTAAATAGATTAGACACTTGGTTGGTTGTTGTTGGTGTTACAAGAATGTTTCTAGAATTCTCCTGTGCAGATCCTACAACCATGGATTTCCTGCGACCTAATCTATTTGAGGATTTTATTCAACGGTCCTCCTTGTATTTGCTTACACTCTTTGCATACAGAGCCTTTTGACTCTTGCACCTAAAACTAATTAGAAAACAATTTTCATTGTGCTTTGATGGATGTCCTTTCCTATTCCTTGCTCTATTGTTTTTGGCTACGTGTATATTCTGGCAAGGGAATTTTGAGCAGGCCATTTAGTAGACCTTTATTTGTGCTTATCCTACATTTGTGGTTGCTACCTTGAGACCGCCCCTAGCGCTTTGAGTCATTTTGGTCAATTGATGCTACCTCGTGGATGATTCCACACATTTCATATGTGGCTATGGAGGCACTTGCTTCTGTATTTGGAAAAAATTGGCTTTCCACTATTCTTCATTGGATGTCCATACCCTGCTCTAACTGTCCCCTTTTGACGCAAGCTGGGAGGATGCTTGCAATGTTGTGGAGTCTATATTTTCCCCTGGCTATCACGTGTCTCCTGGGACTTTTGGATAAACCCTTTTTGGTGTATATATTGCAGTTATGACAGTCCTTGAGCCACATTTATTTCTATCAAATACGATCAGTGGATCTTGGAGCTCCTCGCCCGTGCCATGCTAGAGTGAGTGGGGTGTTAGCACCCATCATGTTTATGGACAGAGATTCAACCTGAAGATTGTTGTTGTTAGTCCGTGAAGTGTCCATGCGACTTGTAGAAGATAGAGAAATAGGAAAGATAATTCTACCATTGCTACAATTGCTAAAATTTAAAAATATCATGAAATGGAACCTTCCCTAAAATTGGCTTGTCTCTACTACTTTTGATGTGGGTTTATATGCCTTACTAGGAACGATATCCGTTCCTCTTGAAATATTTTCTTGTTTTAACTATACTAGTTATCAGTGTTGAAATGGAAAACAAATATGTATTCGTATTCTCTTTTTGTTGTGTATTCATGCTTGAACGATCGAACTCCTAACATTATTAACTATTTTACGGGTTTAAGTAACAAGTTTTCATGTTGTTTATTACAAGATTTTTCGGTTGTGAAAACAAGCCTGGTGTACTTTAAACCCCTTACTCTTCATACAAGCTTATTATCTATAGATTTTTTTTTCTTCCTTATAGATAATCGAGTTGTCCCTATTTCGGTGACTCTAGATCTAGGTACTCAAGTAGTTACTCTATCAAAGGATGTCTCTTCTGGGTATGTGTGATATGTTAATTTTTAAGGTTTATACCCCTTTCCCCCCTTCTCTCCTACTCCTTAAATCAATTCGATTAGTGGAACCAAATCCAGTGTAACTTTACCTTCCCACGTATGGGTATGTTGAGGACAGATTACTTGGGTCATGAAAACCTTACTTTAGCAAACAACAACTAGGTTGAACCTGATCCGGGTTGACTATAGTTTTATGGAAACTTAGTCATCCTTTTGAGTTATGGAGACAATTTTTGTAATGTTAGTTGTTTTCCTTTGGTGTTACCCAACCACCGTGAGGTGTGGTTCTTGAGGTCTTTTAGACCTCCTTGTGCTCCTTTCTTGTGCTAGGTAGGTGGCCCCTTCGTTATCCAATCATTCCCATAGGTCTACAAAATTTACGTGTAGTTGACTGATGTGGTTGCTATTATGTATGAAGGGGGTATCGTGGCTAAGGTACCCGATTTCTTAGTCTTTGTTTACCTTGGTTTTTCTTTAGAATTGATTAGAATCCTCGAGACTTACCCAAGTACTTGATGTTCAACAGTGTAGGTCTAGATATGTAAGTTCTTCCTTTAGGGGCACTCTAACCATCCCTTATGAATCTTAAATTGTAAAAAAGGTTTTTCGTCACTAAGATTTGTAGTTTCATGTGTGTGTTATGGATAGTATTCCTTATTTGTCAGAACTACCTTGGCATAATTCTTCTCGTGATGACTCTTTGGGGCATTTTCATAATTTTGCAACTCACTGATTTAATTGACGTTTGGATGGTGTATGTACATTGATATCTTATTGACTTATGATAGAAAATTTAAGAGAACTAGGGATAGTTGGGGGTATTTATATATAGATGCATTGTTGATTGATAGTTGAAGTTAATGATAATTTAATGGCTTTTGGTGATACTTACAAATACAATTTTAATTTTGAATGGTTTGAATTTGTCAACGAGGGGCACTCTAAAAGGACTTGTGATGGAAAGTAGTGATCCACATTGTTTTAAAATGAAACTATAGACTTATAGAGAAGGTTTGGAAATCCCTAGTGTGGAAAAACTTGGTTCGATGTTTAAAATGTTATCTTGTATGTTGGAATTCCCTGTACTCTCACTTGTCATTACTTGCCTATAAGGGCAGTGGCCTCTTCTTATTTGATTGTGAAATTCTTTGGAGTCAATGGTCGAAACTAGTATTATCTTCTTCCCCTTGTTAAGCAATGTTGGGTGGTGATCGCGTATTAGTTTTCCATATTATAACTTATATGATTACATGATTAAAATTTTAATACACTCGACCTTTCATGTTAACCTTGAAATCCGTGCTTCCTCCTAGAATTTTTTTTTGTGTCATTTATGAAAATGAGTATCACAACTTGTGCTTTTGGTACCTGTTTATGAATGTAGATTGTTTGGTTTGAATATCAATTCTCAATCTTTTAACCTAATTGTTTATTCGATGGAAATCCTATTACACTAGACTGTTGTTTCTAACTTATTAGGCCATTGGCCCCTTCTCAAATGATTGGTTAATTTTTGTTGCTTTGAGACAATGTTCATAACTAAAGTATAAGGCTTTATTCTTAGATTGGCATGGGGGAAATATTTTTCTAATTATCTTAAGGGGTTGTTAGAATTTAGAGCTTCGAGCCAATTCTTGGAATAGAATGTTTTATCCTTTCTTGATTTTGTTAGATATTAGCTTATTGTTGCTTTGTGTAGTCTTATCTTGCTCAGTTCTCACAAACTAACTCAGGTTAATAATGTGTTGCAGATGGCTTATGCAAGTAGATGAGGGAATGACTTATAGAATATTGCATTAACTTGGTTGTGAAGATCTTTTGTACTAATATTTTTATGTTGTAAGATTCTGGTTTGGGTTATGTGGGGAATTTAGAATAAAAATAGTGTCATATTATTATGTGTTGTGGAGTTTTTTTTGTGACTATGAGACCTTTGCTTTTTTTGTTACCTTAGAAAATAAAAAGGTGGATTACCGCTTGGTTTTCGGGTGATTCTAATGTATTATAGAAAATTCTAATAATTGTATAGTGTGGTGTGACCAATGTTATTTTCTCTTGATCCATAGTCATGCTTCCATAGAGTTGGTTATCCATTTTCGTCATACATTGTGTGGGAAATAATTGATGTATCCTTGTATAGTTTTCACAAACGAGTAATGGTAAGCTTTGCTCTTGAGATAAAATGTTGAGTTGTAAATCTTTCTAAGACATAGTAACAATGTGTTTATAAGCATTTTAAAATGGGTTGGATAATCCTTATAAAAGATAAAATAAAATTTATATATACGAATAAATTAATGTAGATGTGATCTACTTGATAACATTTGAGCCCTTGAGAATCAAAGAGGAAACTATCTGTTGTAACGAAAAATAATTATTTGTTTTTTTCCCCAAGCTAAACTAATCAACATTATCCTTTTAAGGTGAAGTCTTAGGTGATCTTATAGTGTAATCATTGCCTAGTTTTTAGAAGATAATAAGGTTTTATAAGTGGGAGGAAATTTATTAAGAAACCATTCAATCTCTCTCAATTGTTTGAAATGTAAAATTATCTTCCTTTGTCAAACTTAATCAAGCAATGAGACCCTGAAGCTGATTTTTTTTTTTCCTATTACGCTAACCCTTTCCTTTATTTATGGTGATCGGTGTTATATTTTAAACAAGTGTGTGAAATAGTGGGCGTTACACTTGGTATCAGAGTGTAGGTTCATGCTCTTGAACCTCTGGGCTAATTTGGAGTTATGGTGGTGTTACATGATGGTGTTGCATGGTGGTGATGGTGTTGCTTGAGTGTGGATGATATTGGAAGAGTAATGTGGTATAAGCGTGATGTGTACTATGTCGTAATTGTGATGTTGTGAATGCACATGTTTTGTATGTCACTTAGTGCATAATTGTTGGCATGTGGATGTGTTGGAGATGAGAGTATTCTCTCTCTTTTTCATGAATTCAATAAGAATTCAAGTGTGATGTACCATCTTGTTTTGTGTGTGAAAGGAATGTTATTTTCGATTATGGAGTGTTGGAGCCTTTCGACATTTGTGATGTGTGGGTGTACTGATGTGTTGTATGGAAAGGTTAGTTTGTAGTGAACTAGATTTCATAATGATGTCATTATCATTTGTATAGAAATGTGTGTGTCCCCATGTTATTTGGAAATTGACTGTATGTTATGATTGTGCTCATCATAATTGTAATGCATGTGATATGTAAGGATAAATGTTGTGATTTAGGGACATACGGTGGGAATATGATCCCTATCATATAGTAATTAAACTTTGGATGCAGTATGTAGTGATGTGGTGTGTTGTAAATTGTGGATGTAATGTATGTGATATACCTTGTATCGGTACCATGCGAAGGTGTTATGGTTAATGTGCGGGAACCTCCGTTGTTTTAGTAATGTGCATATATGTTATGTCGTGAACCTTACACTAACCGATCCTAAGGGAATTCAGTAAAAGTGTATGAGAGTGAGGAATGGTGTACCATGGGTCGATAACTTGAGCCAACTTCTAGTTCGAGTAGATAACAACATGTGCTTCTTTCCTCTCTCCCTATGTGGTTGTATGTATACAACCTAAGTGTAGCTATGTGTGTTAGCCTTGTCGAAGTGGTGGCGAGATGATTCAAATAGAGATGATGATAGTGGTACTACTGATATGTTGTTTTACGAGCTGAGGCTCGATGTTCCGAGTGCCGCTAACTCATTGAGTACCCCCTTGGTGGCTAGATAAGGCCACACCGTTATCGTAATGTGATATTATTATATGTGTATTTTATTCATACATTGAACTTTTTATTTTTTTATTTATTTCTTCAAGGACCAGCAATTTTCTTGATTGGCATGTTTTATATTTTGCACATTTCCTTGGTTTGTGGTACTAACATGCTGATTTTTTGCTCTAACTATGGCTATTTGGCCATTTGTTTTTCTTGGAGTTGGATCTTCTTTTAAATTTTAAATTTTACCACCTTGCCCAAGGCTTGTACTTTGCCACTTGGCATTTGAATTGGATTGCTATGTTGGTTCTATTCTCGTGATGTGTGGAATAGGGTCATGGGATGCACCATGGAATAGTTGGACCTATAGACCCGCTTCATTGTATGAGGGTACACCCCAAGGAGTTACATATAACTAGCGGGTTGTTGAACCACGAGTTATTATGTCACTTGGGTTAGGGGTGTCTGGACTCTATATGCCTAGGGCCATAAGGAGATTGACCTCCTCGAGGGAGGCATAAGATACTTGAGGGAGGCATAAGATATTGATGGACACGTAAGAGACTTAAGGGAGGCATAAGAGATTGAGAAAGGCATAAGAGATGGAGGGTAACATAAGAGACTTGAGGGAGGCATAAGAGATTGATGTAGGCATAAGAGACTTAAGGGAGGCATAAGAGATTTGTGTGTATGATTGAGCTTTTGGGATATATGTTGAGTTATTGTGATGCCTGGGAGTGGTCCTATGATATATGTTTTACTCATGTTAGTTGGATATGTTTTGTAATGTTGTGAATATGGTGTTGATGCCCTTTTGACACTATGTACATGTAGTTATTGTTCTGAGTTATGTGAAACCTCCATCTGTGGAATTGTGGAAAATTTTGGTTGTTGAAGTACACTTTTGTTCCAATGTTGTATGTAACTCCTAGGTGTGTGTCAAGTATGATTTCATGTGGATAGAGCATGTTCTCTTCCATAATTTGGTCAAGTTCTTGTGGTGTGGTATAGTCATGATAGTATGTAAAGTTATGCTTGTGAATCCTTAGTGTTATGTATGAACCTGGTTGGGTGTTGTGATAACAATTCATGTTGGGCACCCTCATGAACGAATAAACTAAAATTATACAACAAGGAAATGTTAAAGAACTTGAATTAGGAATAATGTAAATGAAAAGAGACTAATTAAATAATGAATAAGAGGGAACTTCTAATCTTCACAGAACTTTGAAAGTTAAAAATCCTGCCAAAATGTTTATAAGGTGACCCCATGGCCATGCTTTAATGTCTAAAATTTTAACCATAGGGCATACTTTCATCTTCTTTGTTCTTGTTTCTTACCACCCTTCCTTCCTTCAGTGTTATGTTGCATCGAGGACAATGCTCTTATAAGGGGAGGGAAATGTAGTGCCAACAGAGACAAGACCATATATATATTATATATATGTATGTATGTGTATATATATATGTGTGTGTGTATATATATATATATACACACATATATATATCTATGTGTGTGTGTGTGGTTGGGATAGTAGAAATGATCTTTGGATTCCAATTCCTTTTTTATTGTTTTGTTTTCAATTTGGTGTGTGGGTGGATATGATGGCCACCTTCCATTTATAGAATTCTAATTAAAGTTAGACGTGTTGGGTAGGCTTTGTGGGTGGCTACACCTTATGTACTTTATTGTTTTTATCTGCAAATCTGCCGAACTTACTTGTCTAGCTTCACCTAATTTCTCTTGCCATGTGAGATTCCCTTGGGAATGATTTGCATAGGGGGTCATTGATATGACTTGGTAACTTCTGGTTTGTGTTGGATGCACGGCTTTTGTAATTTTTGTTTTATTAAAATTTCTGCTTGGCTGTGTATAATCCACTCACACCTTTTTGGCTGAATACGTGAGAAATTTTGGTGGTTAAATGTACATTTCCTATGCGTGAGTGTGGTCGAAGGATTCCTGGTTGGGGTTTGTCATTTGTGTGCCATCATTTGCAGGAAAATGTTGTGGGAATAAACTTTCCCCCTACCATGTCTAAGCTCCATTTTTATCACTGGTTGTGTGCATATTGGTACAACTAAGTTGAACAGATTAGATACCTAGTTTTTTGTTGTTGGTATTGCAAGATTGTGTCTACAATTCTCCTGTGCAAATCCAACAAACATGTATTTCCTGCGAACTCATCTATTTGAGTATTTTTGTCAATGGTCCTCTTTGTATTTTCTTACAATCTTTGCATACGTAGCCTCTTGAGTCCTGCACCTGCAACTAATTAGAAAACAATTTTCATTGTGCTTTGATGGATGTCCTTTCTTGATCCTTATTATATTGTTTTTGGCTACATGTATATTTGGGCAAGGGCATTTTTAGAAGGCCATTTAGTAGACCTCTTTTTGTGCTTATCCTGCATTTGTGGGTGCTACCTTGAGACCACCCCTAGCACTTTGAGTCATTTTGGTCAATTGACACTGCCTCGTAGATAAATCCACACATTTCATATGTGGCTATGGAGGCACCTACTTCTTCATTTTTTAAAAATCAGTTTTCCACTATGCTTCGTTGGATGTCCATACCTTGCTCTAACCATCCCCTTTTGACGCAGGATGGGAGGATGTTTGCAATGTTGTGGAGTCTAGATTTTCCCCTGGCTATCATGTGTCTCCTGGGACTTTTGGATAAACCCTTTTTGGTGTATATATTGCAGTCATGACAGTCCTTGAGCCACATTTATTTCTGTCTAATGTAGTCTGTGGATCTTGGAGCTCCCTGCTTTTGCCAATGCTAGAGTGAGTGGGGTCTTAGCACCCATCATGTTTATGGATTGAGATTCAACCTGAAGATTGTTGTTACTGGTCTCATGCGGTGTCCATGCGACTTGTAGAATCTGGAGAAACACAAAAGATAATTCTACCATTGCTACAATTGCTAAAATTTAAATATATCATTAAATGGAACCTTCCCTTCCCTGAAATTGGCTTGTCTTTGCTACTTTTGATGTGGGTTTGTAAACCTTGCTGGGAACGATCTCCTTTCCTCTTGAAATATTTCCTTTTTTAACTATACTAGTTATCAGTGTTGAAATGGACAACAAATATGTATTCCTATTCTCTAGTTGTTGTGTACTCATGCTTGAACGACCACCTCCTAACATTATTAACCGCATTTTTGGGTTTAAGTAACAAGTTTTTTAGGTTGTTTATTACTAGAGTTTTCGGTTTTGAAAACAAGCTTGTTGTACTTTAAACCCCTTGCTCTTCATACGAGCTTATTATCTATAGATTAGTTTTTTTCTTCCTTCTAGATAATCAAGTTGTCCCTGTTTCGGTGACTCTAGATCTGGGTACTCAAGTAGTTACTCTATCAAAGGATGTCTCTTCCGGGTATACGTGATGTGTTGATCTTTAAGGTTTATACCCCATTTCCCCTTCTCTCCTACTCCTTAAATCAATTTGATTAGTGGAACCAAATCTAGTATAGCTTTACCTTCCCACTTATGGGTATGTTGAGAACATATTACTTGGGTCATGAAAACCTTACTTTAGTGAACAACCACTAGGTTGAACCCGATCTGGGTTGACTATAGTTTTATGGAAACTTAGTCATCCTTTTGAGTTATGGCAACAATTTTCGTAATGTTAGTTGTTTTCCTTTGGTTTTACCCAACCACTGTGAGGTGTGGTTGTTGAGGTCGATTGGACCTCCTTTCACTCCTTTCTTGGGCTAGGTATGTGTGGTCCCTCTCATTATCCAATCATTCCCACAGTCCACAAAATTTACGTGCGGATGGCTTTTGTGGTTGCTATTAATTTATGAAGGGGGCTATCATGGCTAAGGTACCTTATTGCTTAGTCTTTGTGAACCTTGGTTTTTTTAGAATTAATTAGAATCCTGGACACTTACCCAACTGCTTGATGATGATCGGTGTAGGTCTAAATATTTAAGTTCTTCCTTTAGGGGCACTCTTACCATCCCTTTTGAAACTTAAATTGTAATAAAGGTTTTCATCATCGAGATTTGTAGTTTCATGTGTGTGTTATGGATAGTAATCCTTATTTGTCAGAACTACCTTGGCATATTTCTTCTCATGGTGATTCTTTGGGGAATTTTCATAATTTTACAACTCACTGATTTAATTGACATTTGGATGGTGTATGTGCATTGATATCTTGTTGAACTTATGATAGAATGGTTAAGAGCACTAGGGATAGTTGGGGGTATTTATATATAGATGCATTGTTGATTGATAGTTGAAGTTGATGTTAATTTAATGGCTTTTGGTGATACTTACAAATGCAATTTTACTTTTGAATGGTTTGAATTTGTCAATAAGGGGCACTCTAAAAGGACTTGTGATGGAAAGTAGTGATCCACACTATTTTAAAATGAAACTATAGACTTATAGAGAAGGTTTGGAAATCCCTAGTGTGGCAAAACTTGGTTTGATGTTTAAAATGTTATCTTGTATGTCAGAACTCCATGTTACTCTCACTTGTCATTACTTGCCTATAAGGGTAGTGGCCTCTTCTTATATGATTGTGAAATTCCTTGGAGTCAATGGCCAAAACTAGTATTATCTTCT
Organism: Taxus wallichiana var. yunnanensis; assembly: GCA_018340775.1. Taxonomy (NCBI): domain Eukaryota; kingdom Viridiplantae; phylum Streptophyta; class Pinopsida; order Cupressales; family Taxaceae; genus Taxus; species Taxus wallichiana. Next base: position 379,444,311 of record CM031242.1, on the reverse strand, counting down.
TCCCTTGTTAAATAATGTTGAGTGGTGATCATGTATTAGTTTTCCATCTTGTAACTTATATGATTACACATTAAAATTTTAACACACTCGACCTTTCATGTTAACCTTAAATCTCACGCTTCCTCCTAGGAATTATTGTTTTTTTTTTTTGTTGTTTATGAAAAATGAGTATCACAAATGACTTGTGATTTTGGTACATATTTATTAATGTAGATTGTTTGGTTTGAATGTCAATTCTCAATATTTTAACCTAATTGGTTATTCATGGAAATCTGTTACACTAGATTCTTGTTTCTAACTTATCGGCGATTGGACCCTTATGAAATAATTGGTTAATTTTTTTTCTTTGAGACAATGTTCATAATCTGAATATAGGGATTCTTCTTAGATTGGCATGGGGAAAAATTTTTTTAATTATCTTAAGGGGTTGTTAGAATTTAGAGCTTCGAGCCACTTCTTGGAATAGAATATTTTATCCTTTCTTGATTTTGTTAGATATTAGCTTATTGTTGCTTTGTGTAGCCTTATCTTGCTCAGTTCTCATGAACTGACTCAGGTTAATAATGTGTTGTAGATGGCTTATGCGAGTAGATGAGGGAATGACTTGTAGAATATTGCATCAACTTGGTTGTGAAGTTATTTTGTACGAATACTTTTATGTTGTAAGATTCTGGTTTGGGTTATGTGGGGAATTTAGAATAAAACTAGTGTCATATTATTATGTGTTGTGGAGTTTGTTTTTGTGACTATGAGACATTTGCTTGTTTTATTACCTTGGAAAATACAAAGGTGGATTATCGTTTGGTTTTCGGGTGATACTAATGTATTATAGAAAATTATAATAATTGTATAGCATGGCGTGACCAATTTTATTCTCTCTTGATCACTAGTGATGGTTCCATAGAGTTGGTTATCCCTTTTGGTCATGTGTCGTGTGGGAAAGAATTTATGTATCCTTGTATAGTTTTCACAAATGAGTAATGGTAAGCTTTACTCTTGAGATAAAATGTTTAGTTGTAAATCTTTCTAACACATAGTAACAATGTGTTTACAAGAATTTTGAAATGGGATGGATAATCCTTATAAAATTTAAAATAAGATTTATATATATGAATAAATTAATGTAGATGTGATCTACTTGATAAAATTTGACCCCTTGAGCGATCAAAGAGGAAACTATCTTTTGTGACGAAATATAATTACTTGTTTTTTTCCAAGCTAAACTAATCAACATTATCCTTTTATGGTGAAGTCTTAGGTGATCTTATAGTGTAATCATTGACTAGTTTTTGAAGATAATAAGGTTGTATAAGTGGGAGGAAATTTATTAAGAAACCATTCAATCTCTCTCAATCGTTTGAAATGTGAAATTGTCTTCCTTTGTCAAACTTAATCAAGTAATGAAACCTTGAAGCTGAATTCTTTTTGACCTATTACATTAACCCTTGCCTTGATTTATGGTGATCTTTCTTAAGTAACATCAAATTTTGATCCTTAAACAAGGAAGATATTTGTTCTAAACCCTAAATGGTACTTTCCCTCAATCGAGCTTGTGCTTATCACCTATGCAATAGAGGTGTGGAACAAGTGCCAGTGGCTTGAGTAAGATTAATTAACCTTGTGAGAAATGGAAAATGTTCTTAAATCAAATGAATTAAAAAATTTATTGACATATAATTGATGATCCTATTTTAGAAAGCTTGGCCTTAAGCTATTTAGTCAATATTAGAAAACAAAGAAGTTCTCCCTTGTGAAAATAATTGTGCGAATCATTACATGAATTTTTATAAGAATGTAAGTTAAGAATTAAGATACATTTTAGTAAACAAGAAAATTTAACAAGACTTTCCTCATGGGATGCCCCTAAACGTAAGTGTGTTATGTGGTTGGACACTGTATGTGATGTTCTGTTGAAATGGGAAGTAAACAGTTTCATGTTGACATCGTAGATTTCATTGTACTTGGGTGGTCAATGTTGGGTTAAGCCTATCATGAGTTAGTGGTAGCCATTGTGATCCCTTGTGTCATGTATTTGTATTTGTGTTTGAAAAAGAGGGCATAGTTATCCAAATTTTTCAATGTTGTATTTGTGTGTAAAATAGTGGGCATTACATATAGAGGGTGCAAGATAGAGTGCTCCAAGCAAGATATTTAAATTTTTATATAAGACAATGGTTAAGACATTGGCCCTTAAACCTCTTTTTTACTTTTCCAATTAGATCACTCTATTTTTTATTTTATGATTCTCTCCGATCATGATCAGATATGTACAAAATGCACACCAAGTGTTTGCCAATATGTCTATCAGCATTAGTGTGACCAACTTTATAACTAGCTTTAACTATGAAAAAATGTTTGTTTCTATAATCAAGAAAAGTGAAAAATGAATAAAACACCAAACCTCCTACCAAAATCCCCTTTGCCTCGATTTAATCAAATGACTAGATTCCTTAGTTGTTTGTTTTTCATGAGTAACTTCCTCAATTATCAAGGCATTTCATCATTTATGTTAATGTTTGTTTAGGTAACCTTCACTTGGTACATTGTTTTTGCTTGAATAAAATTACTTTATCATAATTAAACATTTAATATATCTTAATTTTTTGAATAGGCAATAATAATATTTTGTAAGGATCTCTCAAACCTGTTACACAACATCGAAAGATATAACAAGAGAAACCCACTTACAACTATTTAAAGGTCGATCAAACAATCTTGATCCGCCAAACAAAAATAAAGACCACAAGCCACAAACAACTCTAATAGAAAAATATTTAAAAGTCTGGAGGAGTAATGATAAGACCACAAATATTCAAAATAACAACTCACCAAACATAATATTTTGTCACCTAATTCCCCTATCACTCAGTTGATTCATCCTATTGTGTTTATATTTTCATATTTGAACTTCTTAACAACCTTCTTCCTCATTTTCCTCTCTTCCCTCAATTTTCCCAACACCACACATCATTAAAATATACTCCCTATATTGTCAACCCTCACAAAATCCCAAAACCTTTAATGTATTAGGGTCATAAATATCTACTCTTTTCAAATTTACATATTTCTTACCTTGTTTGGCCTTCACACGTATATTTTTACTTCCCATCTAGAGCCACATGGATCACAATTTCTATGTTCCCATGGGTAGGGCTAGAAGAGTTGTCTTCCCAAGCTCTTCACCCTCATCATGCTCACTGCCCTATTTTGTGTCTGAATCCTTAATGCTATTGATCACCTCGTCTATGTGATTTGTCATCTACATAGTGATCTGCTTATTTCTTTAAAAATAGGGGAGCCTTCGTATTCAATCCAGTACTCCCAGGCCCAATGTTTCGAGATAAGGTGGATGGAAGTAGGGAAAGGAGGGCGGAGGCTGAATTCTCCCACCATTTAGTTTATATTATTGTAAATACTCCATAGAGTTACTTCTGTTGTTCGATGTGAAGAATTGCCACTTAACAGCGCAAGTGCCCACCATTTTACTATAACTTGACACATTCAATTACATCATTCAAAACCTATGTATTTAAATAAATTTCTGCCCATGATTTGTCAAGTTCAGGCTGGGCCCTCCCATGGATGGTATGCATGCGTTGATGATCGGGCATTCATGTCAGGCAGTGCATTTTATCAAGAGAATAACCTCCAGTGGGAAAGGAGACCTTAGATTCACATTGATGTAAATTCTTTCAAATATCATCCTGGTACGGGCCAAGGTAGTGGAATCAACAACCATGAAACTACTTAGTGCCTTGGCAATACCAATTAAAACATCCATTCCCCATACATCCATAGGCAGAGCTAACAACCTAACCGAGAAAGGGTAAGGTCAAAGAACTAAATCTTCTTCAAGAAACCGTGACCTCCACCTAGAAAAGGACAAGATGATTTTTCCATAAAACTAGGGACCTCCCTTAAGAATCTTGAGAAGATCCTCTTCCATCATAAAAAGAAATAGAAAAGATCCATTTGATAGGTCAAAAATATTCAAATTTCCTAGAGGGTTCCATTTTCTTTTAGCCCATAATCTAAAACAATCAATATTGGGTTGAGCACCCACAAACCTATCTATTAAGGCTAATATATATCTTTTTTGACCCCTATCCATGACAACTTATGGCACAAAAAGAGAAGATATATCTCTAGTTTAGGGAGAAAAGTTAGGAAGTTATTCCTTTTTCCAAGTGTTAAAGAACCGATCAACCTAGGATGTCACATCACTTGGGTTACCAATTCTTGTCCCTTTTTCATCCATGATCGCAGACCCCTCATGTACCTGAGTCATTGGCTCAAGGTCCAATTCCCACCTGTGGAAGGTTTAAAAAATCATTTTACCACTTGAACAAATATTTAATGTATTTTATGATTTGTGTGTAACTCAATGTTAATATAATTTATTATTTTTTAAATATTTACTAAAATTGTTTTCGTATCTTATTCTTATTTGGTTGTCTTTTTTATTTTGTGGGTCGATACAAGATATGGTGTTGCTACAAAGGGTACCATACAATCAAAGTTTGTGGACACAATATATGGATCCATTAGAGATTTTTAGTAACATTTTTGTTTGTCTTGTCCATGGTTTTAGATTTAGAAGCTTGGTTAAACATAAATGTGCTTAAATTTCAATATCTATTTTTATAAAATTTAGAGCATTTGATAGAAAATGAATTCTCTACAAAACTTGAAGAAGGAATAGCCTTTTTTTTTCCAGTTGAGATGATGAGGCTCAACAATCCCGGTAAGTAAAATCCTAGATTATTGTTCCCTTCACACTAGTTTCACCTAAAATTTCAAAATATACAAACATATTACACTCGATATTAGGGCACTTGATGATCAGTCTTATATCATATTGTCATGATATTTACAAATTCCTTGAGATGAAATCATTTTTATATTATTATGTGCAAAGATTGTGAGAATAAAGGTGGATTAAACCAAAAAATTGAGTCCTAAAACCTATATGATCCTTAGAGGCTAAAGCTTCCATTTATCCATTTATTAATTCAATTATATATTTAAGATTTTATAATTATGCTGATGTTATTCCATTTATTTAGGAGACAATTTCTAATAATTTAGCTAAGATAGTGCATTAAATATTTGACTACAAGATCTAGGTTTTTTTCCATAACTTTTCAACAATACATTTTTTTTTATCATAAAGCATTTCTAAAATTTAAAATGTGGCATTTAAATCATAGGTTATTCACATTTTGACATATTTTTGTAGTTCATTTATGATTTGTTTGACCAAAATAGTCCACAATTTATAAAATTTATAGTTCACCTACATTTTTTTAATTGTCTATGTCTACAATTATTTTATGTTTGTATCATTCTCACAATTCATTGTTTTTGTAAATTTTCTACAATTTCTCTAAAATTGTAATTTTGTCCATATATTACCTCTTTCTAAATATTTAATATATTACAATTTTGTATTCCTCATCAAGGTGATATTTGTGGTGATTTAATATTTTTACTACAATTTTAGTTACCACATAAAACTCACACATGGAAGTTATAAATTTCGAGAATAATAATTTGAATATAATAATTTGTGAATATATATATACATATATATATATATATATATATACATATATATATATATATATATATACATATACATATATATATATATATATATATATATATATATATATATATATATATACATATATATATATATATATATATACATACATACATATATATATATATATATATATATATATATATAGATACATACATATATATATATATATATATATATATATATATATATATATATATATATATATATATATATATACATATATATATATATATATATATATATATATATATATATATATATATATATATATATACATATATACATATATGTATATATATATACATACATGTATATATATATATATATATATATATATATATATATACATATATATATATATATGTATATATATATATATATATATATGTATATATATATATATATACATATATACATATATATGTATATATATATATATATACATATATATATATATATATATATATATATATATACACACACACACATGTATACATATATATGTATATACATATATATATATATATACATATACATATATATACAACAAACATACAAGGTTTATGACACATGTATATTAGGAAGAAACATAGAAATGTTTTTCCCTTAGGTAAATCATGGAGAGAAAGATCACCACTTGAGCTTATACATTCAGATTTATGTTGTCCCATGAAAACTCCCTCCATGTCTAAAAGTTTATATTTCATTGCTTTCATTAATGACTTCAACAGAAGGATATGGGTTTATTGTCTAAAAAATAAATAAAAAACATTTGAGGTATTCAAAGACTTCAATGCCATGGTTGAGAAGCATAATGACATTATATAAAGACATTGAGAACTGATAGAGGGGAGAGTATATATCAAATTAGTTTTTAAACTTTTGTAGAGAACACAAGATCAAGAAGCAGTTCACATCTAGGTATACACCTCAACAAAATGGTGTAGCTGAGAGAAATAATATAACCATTCAATAAATGGAAAGAAACATGTGGAAAGAAAGATGATTTTTCGATGAATTTGACAATAGTATATCTGTTGAATAGATGTCCTACAAAGAGTGTGAGGAACAAAATGCCTCAAGAAGCATGGAGTGGAAGAAAACCAAGTGTTGAACACTTGATTTTTTTGGATGTGTGGCATATTTACATGTGCCAAAGCAAAGAAAACAAAGTGGGATAACGAGAGGAGAAAAGTACATTTTTATATAGTGAGAAATCAAAAGCTTACAGATTGTATAATCTAGTTACTAAAGAGTTGATAATCAACAAAGATTTTCAATTCATTGAGGAAGCTTGGAAAGATGCACAAGTAGTGAAGTAGCCAAAAACAAATGTACATGCACCGATCATTGTGCTTGAACCAACAAAAGGAAGAAAAAACAATGTACCTAGTTGGACACCAAAAAACAATGTACCAAAAAAGCATGTAAGGACCAACAAATGAAGCATCATCATCATCATCATACTCATTGCAATAGTAAGGAAGAATGAGAATGTACAAGAGATCTATGATCAATTAAGCTATAAAGAAAATGAAGATGAAATGATTAATTTTGCTTTATTTTCACAAGTCCATCCTATTTATTATGAAGAAGCAATTAAAGATAATAAATGGTGTGAAGCAATGGATGAATAAATTCATGTAATAGAAAATAATCAAACATGGGAGTTAGTATATCTTCCTGAAGGAAATAAATTCATTGGATTCAAGTGGGTTTATAAAACCAAGACTATTCCTGAAGGAAAATTAAAACACAAAAGGCAAGATTAGTTTTCAAAGGCTATAAACAAAATCCTAGACATAATTATAATGAGACATTTTCTCTAGTATAAAGGGTAGAGAATGTGAGAAAAATTATCACCATAGCTGCTCATAATAAATGGAAATTCCATTAAATGGTGTTAAATCATATTTTCTGAATGGGGTGTAAGAATAAGAAGTGTTAGTGGGCCAACCACCTACTTATGAAATCTCAAGGCATAAAAGAAAGTTATACAAGCTAAAAAGATATTTGTATGGTTTGAAACAAGCACCAAGAGCTTGGTATAGCAGGATAGATTCCTATTTGATAAGTAATGGCTTTAGCAAAAGCAGTAGTGAGCCCACACTCTACATCAAAGAAAACAATGGTGAGATTTTAATTGTTATTTTGTATGTAGATGATTTAATTTTTATTAGAAATTTAGACAAAGAAATTGATCAATTTAAATCAGCCATGAAGAAGGAATTTGAGATGATTGATTTGGTATTGTTGAAGTATTTCCTTGGAAGTAAAGTTAAACAAATGGATCGGGAATTTTTATATGTCAAACAAAGTATGCAAAATAAGTTTTGCAGAGATTCAAAATTTTAGACAACAAATCAATAATCTTGAAATTGACCAAATAAGATTGCAACAAAATGTGGATCCTACTAGATACAAAAGTATGGTAGGAAGCGTGATGTATTTAACTATAACAAGACTAGATATGATTTATGTAGTTAGTTTGATTTCCATATTTATGGATACACCAAAAGAGTCTCATTGGAAAGCAAGCAAATATATATAGAGGTATGTGAATGGAACAAGAAATTATTGAATTTTATATGTTGCTAATGATAATTTTCAATCAGCTAGATATACAGATAGTGATTTGGTAGGTAGCCTAGATGATAGAAAGAGCACATTTGGATATGTGTTCAATGTTGGATCAGGAGCCATTTTATGGGCTTCAAGAAATAGTCAGTGGCTTCATTGTTCACTGCAAAAGTAGAGTATATTGCAACAAAAAAATAAACCACTTGTTAGATGGCATGGCTAAAAAGAATCCTCTCAAATTTGTAAGAAAAGCAACAAGGAGTTTTTGTTATTTTTTTGACAATATGTCTTATATTGTATTTTCTAAAAATCCTATTTTTCATGGCCAAACCAAGCATATTGCAATCGGATATCACTTTATTCGTGAATTGGTGGAGAAAGCAGAAATTGAGCTAAAGTTTTATAGGTAAGAGAATCAACTAGCTGAAAATTTCACCAAACCTTTGTCAAAAGAAAGGTTTGAGTATTTGAGATAAAATTTCGGTGTCATAAATGGATCATCTAACTTCAAAGATTAATTTTTGTTTTTCTCGATATTAAGGGCAAGTGTCATGATTTATTACTTGGTAATCTTGAGCCCCAAATAAGTTTCAAACATGTTTCTCCCCTCCCTTAATGACATTTCGACTATTAAATTAATGTTTTGGCCGTTAATTAGTTTTGGCCATCGAACATTTTCAAACACCCCCACATCTTCATAAGCCACGAGAAAGAATTCCACTTACCCTCCTTTTCTCTCCTCATAGGGGGCTCAACCTCACGAAACAAAATATGTAGCATAAACCATCGGGTTCAGTTGGGAAAAAATTATAATATGTGGCTCAATTCCATGAGCCCTCCATCTCTCTCCTCCCCATAGATGTGAGCCTCCTAGATTAAGCCGAAATTTATATCTATTTCAGGTCTAGGTCTTGGAAATATAATGTTACATTTTGGGCATATTTTTGCAGCAAAGTAAAAACTATATATGTGTGTGTGTGTGTGTGTGTGTGTGTGTGTGTGTGTGTGTGTGTGTGTGTGTGTGTGTGTGTGTGTGTGTGTGTGTGTTTAATAGAAAGGGAGATATATATAATATATGCAGCAACATATTAAATACTACTCTTACCATAAAATAAAGGGCATAGAAAAATAAGATCATCAACATGAAGGAAAAAAAAAAAAGAGAGGGAAAAATAGTGTGCGGCAAAGAAAGTGGAGAAGAAAAGAGGGAATTTTTTAAGAAAAAGAAACAAGAAAGTGGACACAAGAAGAGGAACAAAAGAAAAATAGAGCAGCAACTCTTGGATTGTAAATTTTTCTAGTTATAATAAACAATTTGTGTGTGTGTGTGTGTTTTATTTGTGTCTTTTGTGTCTTACTAGTTACTAGTTGCATTTGGCACTAAATTTTAAAAAATACATTTATTAAAAAATACAAAATTCAATTGATGGCGGTTGAAATGAGGCATCAAATTCCTATTGAGATGGAGATATTTGTAGGCTTCATTGAAGGTGAAACAGAATTGGAAATGACAAAGGCATAACCATGCCTAAGAGGAGGTCAAGGCCAAAGGCAACCTATTCAAAATCAGAAGCAACATCTAACCCACGATGATTTGAAACTCCCTCATTATGTGGACAACAAGATCAAACTTGAAGCTTGAGAACCAAAATATGAAATGAAAATCTTACACATGAAGCCTAAAAATATGAAATGAAAATCATAGATATTAGATGAAATGGTGGTGGAGTAGGAATACAGAATCGAGTTTGAAATATTAGCATGAGTTGTGGTGAAATAGGTAAGAAATGAGAGATTATATAATTGGAAAAGTACTAGGAAAACTCGGAAGAACATACGTTCATGGATGTAGATGTAACAATATTGGGTTTAAGAAAATAGTATGAGATGAACATGAGTAATCGAGAGAAAATATCTTGGAAAAAACAAGAGAAGGAGGATTCTTGTGCCATAAAAAATGAACACAAAAAAAAAAAAAAAAAAACAAAGTTGTTGCTTTATGAGCACAACAATATAAAAAAATATTTGTATTCATCACAATTTAATAGATTACAAAAATTCATACAAAACTTCTATGCTAACAATTGTGTTGTATTTTCCTTTCTATATTTACTTTTAATCTACTTTAGATGTGCTTTGTTCTTCTATGGTATTGTTTTATCCTTATTTCTAAATGATTTATTCTCCTTCAATGGATCTTCTGCTTGAGATTGATGTTGGTTATTTTTTTATAGAGTTTCCATTCAATTTTCTTTCTTATACTCTTCCATTTGGAATTGATGTTCTTATTTTGTTTTGATCTACTCTCTAAACTCAAAATCTCGGTGTATCTCATTTTCCCTCCTATTTTATCTTGACCAAAAAATCCAACCACCAAATAACAATCAAAATTAAATGTGCAATTCAAAATCTAGGCATCATAATTTCCTTGGGACCTTGCAAGTTAATATATTAAATTTCTGGGGTTGCACATGAAATACTTGATTATTGGTTATTGCGATTAATTTTTCTAACTCTCCTCCTTATTCAAAAATACCATTTTAAATAATTTTCAAACACCAAAATGTAATTTGGAACTTATCAGTGAGTCTAAAGCTCATTGTTTATAATATAGTGTTTTTTGCAAAAAACCTAAAGTTTTATATAAATATTCTAAAGTTGACTATGCTAGTCATGAGCTAGTATGGAGTTGATTGTATGAGTTTAAATAAAGCATGAAGATAATTTCTATAACATATATGACACCTGAATATATTCTTATGTGTTCATTTTTTTTTAAAGTGGTTTATTGAAAATATGCATGAACTCCTACTTGGATCCTCAATATTGAATTTTTATCTCTCCATACTATACCAACTCCTCGATAAATTGATAGCGCATATAAATGTGTTTTCTTTAACCATATAATAATAGATATTTTGTTAATGTTATTGATCAATTTTTTTGTTAAGTATGGTTGTGGCATCTCCTTGTTTCTTGTTCAAATGTGCTACGATTATCCTAAGCCAAATAGCCTGCCATTAACTACCTTGGTGTAGAGTGTGAGCTCATTCCTACTTTTTAAAAATCCTTTTCTAAGTAAATACACATATATATGTTTGTACCACACACTTGGTTCTTGTAAGATCCCATAGAGTGATTTATTAATCATGTAAACCTTGTCTTCTTATCCTGGAATATCAATCCTATTTAGTTGTTTAATACATAATTCTTCTTTTAGCACTCCATACCAAAATGCATACTTCAATTACATTTATAATGTACTTTCCACATGTTTTGGGCTACTATTACTAAGACATCTCAGCACTTTCCATTATTGCAACTATTAGGTAAAACTTAGTATCAGGTAATTTATGCTTTATAAATTATATTTACCATATGTAACTAGATTGTTACTAGGTTATTTATTTAGTTAATATGGTTATTTTGGTAAGTAGTTATATTATTGTTAAATGGTTAGTTTATTGTTAAAACCATAATTTTTTTATACTCACATAGAGTATTTTTTTGCATATGGGAAACCACATGCATTTGTCAATATGTGGCTATGTAACTTATATATTGCATCCCTTCTATCATACTTTGTAATATTAATTTGTACATGTTAATAAAATTATCACATGATGCACCCATATTTCCTCAATTCCTCGGCATTTGGTATCAGAGATGAGTTATAGAGATCATGTGCAAGTAGCAAATGTTGTAGGTATATTGTAGAGAGGTTGCGAAGTGTAAAAAGTTTTGGGAGAAGAAAAATTCTCTTGGAGAGCTTGTGTTTCTTCCAAAGGTAGCTTCCCAAACCCTCTATGCATCCTCACAACCTCCATTTCAAGTTTCAATTAAATAGAAGGAAAATTCTTTTAGCATTGGGAAAGGAGGTGCCTCCTTGCACTGCCTTCTTCTCCAGCATTTCATGAAGTAAATTTGGTTCAAAAAAATAGAAATTAAAAAAATCCTTTCTTCTCCAATAGTGGTTTTCCCAGTAAATTTAGATGTAATGCCCACTCCTCTTCGAAACCTATTATACTATGTTTAGATTACTTTGATTATAGATGTGGACATTAGTATATATTTGATTAACCTATTTGATAGATAGTATGCATGTTTAGAATTTTGACATGTTGTGCCTTATATGATGGATTATATGCATGAATTGATATTTCTGCATTGCTGATGATTATCTAGAGTTACCACTTTATATATATACATGTTGACACATAGAACTTGAATGTATAGATTGTTGTTAGATGATCCAGCTATTCTATGATCTCATTATTATTGATGAAATGATAGAATTGAAATATTTTGGAATTATAAACAATTGATGAAATTACTTGATTTTAGTGATGCTCTAGTAGTGTTATTTGATGATGTGAATTGATACATGTATATGCATTTTATCATTTTGATGTCACTGATATGACCACAAGGTCGAAGAGGTATTGTTTTTATTTTTGCAAGAAATTATAACACAACAAACAAAAGGGGATAGGGGACCAACTGTTAGAGAATAAGGGATAAAATATGTGGAATGATCTCACACAGAATCACAACAGTAGAAACTAATATGTAGAAAATATTACAAATCTGAAATAGAAATGTAGAATAATAAAATAACACAAAGAGACAATATTAAATGTGGTTCACCCAATTTGGGCTACTTCCACCAAGAATCACTTGCTCATATTTTATTACAAGTCATCTCTCTCTCAATACAATACCTAGATTTTTTTGGAACTATGCTCAACAAACTCTACAGAATTCACACCCTAATTCAAAACACATATGCAATGTTACATAATCCTACCATATGCAAAAAACCATATAAATAGACAACTACGTAAAGAGTTTTAAAAAATTTGGGTATCAAAACCATGGGCCAAAACCATCCCATAAACCTATGGGTCAAAAATCCCACCCATATGAGAAAAAACACATTTCCCAGTATATCAGGCACGTTTTGTTTTAAGGCCAAAAAAAAATTAAGGGACTACGCCCCCAAACCCCGGAAAGCAACTGTGGAAAGTGTACAATACTCTTAGTGTACAGTCTTTAACACTTTCACACATAAAAATAGGCTCCACAACTCAACACCAACAATGAAATAATTTTCGGTATTGGCAACAGGTCACCTTAGCAACATGTGTTTTTGTATGTGTTATTTCCCTTTCCTTTTTTATTATTTTGTGAGTATGTGATTTATTATTGTTAGTTAATATACTCTTACTTAAGTTGATTAATCATGTTAATTAAAGTAATTTGGGACATGACTAAGGGGTATTTAATTTTTATAGATTGTCCTTGATTTTACTATAGATTTGAAAAGGATTTTATTTCTTTTAGTCTTGTGTACTCAACCTTGCATGGAAAAATCGGATTTTGGCTTAAAGGATATTTTTGGAGGCTTTAGGGACAAGTTAAGATTGTCCCACACCTATTAATCTCACCCACCAACTATACCTATGATGTGATGGGTTGAATTTAGGATCCATTATGTGTTTTGGGGAGAAAAGAGGCAATTAATTACACTCTCTTACAAAAAAATTTAATCTTGTCATTTGGAGTTTGGTTAATGGTTTGTGTGTGGAAGGAGAACTTGTCATATTCTCACCAACCAATTTATGAGCTTTGGGTTTGGTGTTTGACTATTTTATGTGGAGCTGAGGAGAAGTGATGTCACATCCTACATGGAGCCACCTCACCCTCCTCTTCTCTTTTTCTATTTATTCAAGTTTATTTGATGGTTTTGGGGTTAGATGTTTTATTTTTCACTCTTGCATTTTGAGGAGATGTATTTTGGAGTTATTGTTTGAATTTTGGGAGATTTGTGTGGTTGTGTTGGGCTTGGAAAATATTAGAGTGTGTGCTTTTGGATTGAATATTTCATGCAATGGTAAGGTAGGGACTTCACCCATACATTTTTATTTATATTTTTGTGCAAATGGTTGTAAATGAATGGTTGTTGTATGTTTTGGTTTTGGGGATAGTATGGCCTTAAGGTTGTGTAGGAGAAATAAAAATGGAAATCCTTTGGAGGGTGACATAAGAGTATTGTTGCATATTTTGGAGAGAGTTTGGGTTGGGTGTCCCACATTTTTAGATAAGTGAATTTCTTACTTATCTTGTATGTCTTACTTGAGGGAGGAATAAGAGTTTTGAGGAAGGTATAAGAGTCTTGCTAGTATGTGATTTGAGTTCTTTTAGAGGCTTTTAAGGTGGGAACTTAACCCATTGGGAGGTATAAGTCATTTCCCCATGTTTCTTCTCTCTCTTGGATTAGATATTGAGCCTTTGTGCTTGGGAAAATTGTATGTTTGTTATTAGTTTTGCATTGTTCTCATTGTATTGAAATTTTGTGTGAATGATTGTTGTTGAAGCCATGTAAAATTTTCCATGGTTTTCTTTACCTCTTATTGTTTCATTTTTGTAGCTCGGGGGCCAATGAGGAGGATGGGTTCTCTTTCTCATTAGATTATAGGTTGGGTGGAGAGTGTTGCCTACTCCCCTCTTTTTTGTGTGTGATTGGATTTTAGAGAAATGGATGAGTTCAAGTCTTGACCTTGGAGAGTGTTGTGTTGAAGAAGATCAAAGAAAGAGATATTTATTTTTGTAAAATTTGGCCATGTTGTTTCCACTTAAGTGGAAGGCTTGTATACTCTTACATTTTAATGAAAGTTTCTTGTAAATCTTATTATCAAGTTATCTATTAGAAGTGATTGAAGAGGACTCTTGAAATTTGTATTTGTTGAATATTTATTTCCTTAAAATCTGGAAATGAAATCAAATTTCTTGTGTTTTCATCTTGTAAAATAGTTGTGTTTGTATTGGAATGATATATGGAAGTATACTTGTTTCTCTTGAAATGGATGTCATTTTTATTGTGAAAAGAAAATAAACTTTCATGTAGAAAATAGTTAAATTCCTTCTCTCTATGAAGTTCAATGTATGGTGGTTAGAAAGGAACTATTTGAGTTGAATGTTAAAGTCAAATTTCATACAAAGTTATAAGGAGAAAGTTTTATATTTAGTGTGTTAAATCAAATAATTTTTCTTATTCTTTTCCCGCATTGGTTTGAATAAAAAGGAGAGCTAATAGTACCATTTACTCCACATATTTACGTATTTGCAAATTTATACAACTACTTGTGCTTTTAGGTTGTTATCAAACAAACTTGGATTGATAATTTGTTTAAAGCAAACAAATATATATATATAAGCAATTATGATTGTATATGTTTATATATATATATATATATATATATATATATATATAATTTAACCACATATATCTATTTATGTGTGTGTGTGTGTGTGTGTGTGTGTGTGTGTGTGTGTGTAATAATTTCAAATAATGTATATTAAACCGTATATTTGTATATTAAATATTAAATATTAATATATATATATATATATATATATATATATATATATATATATATATAATTTAGTAAGTGTGTAATAATGAAAGCTTATATATTAAATTATGTGGAAAATATTTTTATATCTAGCAAAGTTCATTAGATAAAAGAAATATGTATCAAATAATGGGCCGAAGGGCCTTTCTGAGTTTTGCTTGAATAAATAAAAGTGGGGTGGGGCAGCGCCACTGTCGAAACTAAAAATTTTCCTCCGTGATTTCTATTTCATTAATGTATGTATTAGGAATAGGATGTTGTTAAGTACAATTAGTAGTAGTGTCCGATAGAAGATAACGGCACCGTTAGTACGGTGCCGCCAATAATGTGGAGTACGGTAACTGTCAAAGTACAATAGGAATGTTGTAAAAAGTAAATATTTGTCATAAGTGGTCCAATAATGTTAAAATGTCAAAGTTTGGGTAATTAGAGAAGTAGGGTCTACATGATTAGGAATTAGAAATATTATATTGGTAATAAAGACAAGGAGTGAGGTCATAAATATTTTGTGTATTTTATTTGTAAAAAGTCTAAAAATGTGGAACCCATGTAAAATGATAAGGTTTATCTTATCTTAACAGATAAGCTTACATGTACAGATAAGAGTTAAGGTATGGAATATGATTCGTCAGAGTGGATTTCTTATCCTATCTTAGAGATAAGATGGATAAGCCTGGAAGTTCTATAAATAGAGAGGCCACCCCCCTCATTTAGCATAGAAGGAAGTAGTGAGAAATATTGTAGGAAGTGTGCGAAGGAAGCCATCAGTTTAAAGGTGTGTTGAAGAAGCCATTAAAAGGTGTAATTGTAAAGTTTCTCCCATAGTATTGGTGGAAGGAAAGTGAAGTCAATAACACTTGAAGTTCCTCATGGGTGAGATTGTAACAATTTCATGTTAATATTATAATTTACTTTGATATTTCAGATTTGTCATCATTCCGTCTTATCATAGTCGATGGTATTCTTGTGTTATGTTGTTGTTGTGTTTCCAGTTACATCCACCAAACTAAAGGTCATGTGCATTAGTAAATAATCATAAAGCACGAGGAGTTCCCGTGGTGAAGAATTATCATAGTGCCGGATTGGTGATGACATTTTGGTTCCGTTGGCGGACCATTCCTTGTTGTGGATTTTCTCGGAGAGATATTCCCACTTAGTCAAAAATCAATTAGAGGGTAACCTTGTTTTTATCTTGCATAGTAGTTACCATGGTAAAATCATTTTTGCCATGAATAGTAGTTACCATGGTAAAGTCATTTTTGCTAGAATAGTATTTACCTTGTAAGAAGGTCACTTTTTACCCTAAATAGTATTTACCGCAGTAACTTCACTTTTTACCGTGAATAGTATTTACCGCAGTAACTTCACTTTTTACCGTGAATAGTATTTACCGCAAATAGTGTTTACCATAGTAAAAAGTCGGTTTTTACCATAAGTCAAGTTTTACCATAGTTTACCGTGGTCATTTCTATTTTTGTGTAGAAAGGTGTAAAGTCACTTTCTAGTATAGTGATTCTAATTATTTGTGCACATAAGTCTTGTTGATTGTACTTGTGAGTTGGTATTTCATGGTGGTTACTTTTGAAAATGGGAAAGATTCCTGTTTTTTCAGCTCAATCTAATGAAGATGCTTCTTCTTTCATTCAAGAGTTTAAGCGATCTTGTATTTGTAATGGCCTTATAAGAAGGGAACAATGGACTGAATTTTTTCCTACCTTTTTGGATGGTTTAGCACTTAGGTGGTTTGAAACACTAGGTGATAATGTGAAAAATTCATGGGATTTATTAACTGAAATTTTTCTTGAAGAATTTGGTGAACAACAGAAATATGTAGATCTCATGATCGAGATCACAAAGCTATCCCAAGGAGAGAAGGAGAAGATAAGGGATTATCATGCTCGTGTTCTAGAGCTAAGGAGGAAGCTCGATGCCCGAGATCCTAAGGAAGGATTAGCGGATGGGTTGATGAATGGCATGGATAATCTCCTCTGTAAGCACTTCATTCTTGGGATGAAGCCGAGAGATCGACAACGAGTGAAGTATGACCGCCCGTACTACCATTGAACAAGCAAAGGGATTGCAAGAAGGCAAGAAGAAAGCATGGAAGAGGAGCCCAAAGAAATTGTTGCTAAAGTAGAGCCTACACACCAAACCTTTTGTCCGTAATCCACAACCACTCCCGGTGAGCACAAATATTTCTCCTAGTACATCTACTGAGTATGAAGATCTGCTCAAAAAGATGGGTCAGTTAACTATTAATCTTCTTCAAGGAAAGGAATTTAGTTCTTAGGGAGGAGATAGAGGTCCAAAAAGAAATATTTCTGAAGTTGTTTGTTATGGTTGTTATAAAAAGGGTCATTTTAAATATAATTGTCCAGATAGAGCTTCTACATCTGGTAAAGGAGATAATGATAAAGGAAAAGCACCTGTGAATTCTTTTGATGTAGTAGATAAGAGTAGAAATAATGAAGTAGATGTGTTTGTAACAAAAAGAAAGAAAGAAAAAGATAATCAAGATGAAAATGATCCTAAGAAGATGAAAGAAGAAACTAGTAAGAAACATAGGAGAAGAAAGTTGGGTGTGTAGGATTTTTTGATTTCACGGGGCAAGGACCATACTCCGTCTTGGAAGATCTATCCAAAAGGCTTGCAAATATTCATATGGTCAACTCTTGGCTATGTCTTCTGAGAAGAGGCGGGAGTTGCGAAGTGGACTCAATGCTCGATGAAGGAAGGAGGTTGAGGTCCCTGTTTTGGAGGCAGAGGCGGATCCCTATGCTCCACAAGCTGAGGTATTATGTAATGGTATTTCAATTCATGATGTCTTAGTTGATGGAGGTGCTGCGCTTAATGTAATGACCAAGTCTCAGTAATGAATATGTTGGGTTTAAAATTGATCGCCCTTCAACACTTATGTTAAGGTCATTAAATAAAGGAAAAACTAAACCGAAGGTGTAGTTTCAAATGTGGCAATGTCTGTTATGGGTGTGGTATGTGTGGTAGACTTTCGTGTGATGAAAATGGTATTTGTGCATACCCAATGCTGCTGGGAAGACCATGGCTAAGGAGAGTTCATGCAAGAAACTACTGGAATGAAGGTTTCATGACACTTGGATGTGGTAGAGAGAGGGTGAAGATAAATGTGATCCCTCGACATCATAAGGCAGAACCTGTGGATTCAAGTGATGAAACTGATGATTGGACATCCTCTGATTACTCTAGTACCAGTGAAGTGGACACTGAAGATGAAGAAAGCGAGGTGGATGTTTCAGTCATGGATATCCTTCCAGTCACACCAACTCATGACCCCATAAAATTATCTGAAGAAGAAGTTGATGATCGTCTCCAACAAATAAAGATTGGTGATGATGTGATGGAGAGTGAGAAGGAATCCTACCTCCAGCTCTTTCGAAGGTACATACACCTATTCACTTTTGATTACAAGGAACTCCGTCAAGTAAGTTGGGTAGAACATTGTATTGAGCTGGTAGATGGTGCTAAGCCCATAAAGCAAATGCCATATAGAATGAATCCTAATTTTTCCAAAACTGTAAAAGAAGAAATAGATAATTTGCTTGATGCAGGATTCATATTTGTTGTAGAGAATTCAGAATGGGTTTCTCCCATTGTGATCTCAATAAAAAAGAATGGGAAGCTACGCATTTGTGTTGATTATAGGAAGCTCAATAAGGCAACAAAGAAGGATCATTACCCTCTTCCATTTTCAGATCAGATCTTGGACGAAGTAGCTGGCCAGGAGTGCTATAGTTTTGCTGATGGATATAGCGGCTACAACCAAGTTCGTATAGCAGAGAAAGATCAGCTGAAGACCACGTTCACCACTCCTTGGGGAACGTTTGCTTATAGAGTTATGCCTTTTGGGTTGTGTAATGCTCCAGCAACATTCCAGCGTTTGATGAATAGGGTGTTCGAACCCTACATTGGGACCTTCATCAGAGTATTTCTGGATGATTTTTGCATCTATGGGAGCAAGTTGGACCACCTGCACCAAATGGAGACAACATTTCAAAGGTTAGATGAAGCACAAGCCTCACTAAACCCTACAAAGTGTGTCTTTGGATGTTCTAAAGGTGTTTTGTTAGGGCATGTTGTATCCAGAGATGGTATTGGTACTGATTCTGATAAAGTTTCAAAAATCAAAGATTTACCATTTCCTATGAATAGAAGTAAGTTGAGATCATTTTTAGGCCATGTGGGTTACTATAGAAGGTTCATCAAGAATTTCTCAAAGATTTCACAGCCACTAACCCAGTTCTTGAAGAAGGATGTTACTTATGAACCAGGAAATAAGGTGCATGAAGCTTTTGGACAATCAAGGAAGCCCGTGTCTTCACCTGTTTTTTGAAGAATCCAGATTGAGCAAGCCATTCATTGTGTACACCGATTCCTCGGATGCAGCACTAGGAAGTACTTTGAGCCAAAAGGATGAAAATGGGAATGAACATCCAATTTACTTTGGGAGCAGACAAATGAGCAGTGTTGAGGTAAATTATACATGTAATCGAAAGAGAGGCTCGCTATCATTTTTTTGTAAAGAAGTTTAGAAATTACTTACTAGGGAAAAAATTTCTAGTTATGTGAGATCATCGTGCTCTAAAATATATTGTAAATAAGCCTAACCCATCGGAGAGGATAGCAAGATGGATAATTTTGCTACAAGAATTTGAATTTGATATTATAGATAGGCCAGGAAAGAAGCATGTCAATGCAGATGCACTCTCTCGAGCCTATGATGGTTTAGGATCATCTTGTGATGATGATGATTTCCCTGATGTAGCATTGCTATCCCTTGACACAATCCCTAGTGAATACATAGATATTTGGAATTATCCAATGAATTCAAGTTTCTGATGGTGCCAATGCAAAGACTAAGAGAAAGATTACTCAAGCTAGTCGTCCATATTCTATTCTGCATGGAGTATTATTTCGAATAGGACTCGATGGACAAGATCAAGAGGGCGATTGGACGTGATCAAGGGAAGGAACTGCTAGAAGAACTCCACAATGGTACATGTGGAGGGCACTTCTCTGACAACTTACATCAAGAAGGATCTTGGATGCGGTTATCACCGGCCCACTCTTTTTAAAGATTGTTATAATTATTGTAAGACATGTGATATTTGTTAAACACATGGTAACCGTAAGACTTCATCAGCTCCATTATGTCCTATTCTTCCCCTTGGTCCCTTTGAAAAGTGGGGAATAGACATTGTAGGTCCACTTCCAACTACATCATGCCAAAATAAGTATATTGTAGTTGCCACAGATTATTTAACCAAGTGGGTTGAAGCTAGGCCATTGAAAACAACTTCCATGGATGAAGTGGCAAGGTTCATGTATGAACACATTGTCACCGATTTGGTTGCTCATTAGAAATTGTAGAATATGAGATCAAGGAAGCCATTTCATTAATGAGGTGGTAGAATCCCTAGTCAATAAGTTTTCTATTAAGCACGGAAGGCAATAACATACAAGCCAAGCACAAATGGACAGGTGGAACGAACAAATTTTGTGTTGTGTCAAATTCTAGCAAAAGATGCAGCCTTGCAGGTACATAAATGGGATAAAAGGATTCATGCAACATTGTGGGCATATAGGGCAACATCAAAGTCAGCAACAGGATACTCCCATTTCAAATTGGCCTATGGCATTGATCCAGCTTCTTCCTATTGAGTTTGATATTCCCACTGTGAGAGTTATGAAAAATGAAAGGATGGATGAAAGTGATTTAGTAAAAGAAAGGTTGGTACATCTTCATTTGCTGGAGGAAATGAGATAAATAGCAAAGGATACAAGCCATAAGAAGAAAATGAAGCAAAAGGAATACTTTGATCAAAAGATCCGGTGGTCTCCATTTCATGTGAATGACTTGGTTCTAGTATATGATTCCAGATACAAAAAAAGAAGACAGAGAAAATTTCTTCCAAAATGGATGGGGCCCTACAAAATAGCAGAAAGTGTTGCATGAAAATGGTACGTACTGACTTTGGAGGAATTGGATGGCACTCCCATTACGAAATGGGTCAACCACGACAAGTTGAAGATTTTCCAAGCACTGAATAGTCTACTCGAGGACGGAGTAGAAGCTAGGAAGGGGAAGATGTCGACACTAAAATTTTCCTCCGTAATTTCTATTTCATTAATGTATGTATTAGGAATAGGATGTTGTTAAGTATAATTAGTAGTAGCGTCTGATAGAAGATAACGGCGCCGTCAAGATGCGGTGCCACCAATAATGTGGAGTACTAGAATGGCATCAAAGTACAATAGGAATGTTGTAAAAAGTAAATATTTGTCATAAGTGGTCCGGTAATGTTAAAATGTCAAAGTTTGGGTAATTAGAGAAGTAGGGTCTACATGATTAGGAATTAGAAATATTATATTGGTAATAAAGACAAGGAGTGAGGTCATAAATATTTTGTGTATTTTATTTGTAAAAAGTCTAAAAATGTGGAACCCATGTAAAATGATAAGGTTTATCTTATCTTAACAGATAAGCTTACATGTACAGATAAGAGTTAAGGTATGGAATATGATTCGTCAGAGTGGATTTCTTATCCTATCTTAGAGATAAGATGGATAAGCCTGGAAGTTCTATAAATAGAGAGGCCACCCCCCTCATTTAGCATAGAAGGAAGTAGTGAGAAATATTGTAGGAAGTGTGCGAAGGAAGCCATCAGTTTAAAGGTGTGTTGAAGAAGCCATTAAAAGGTGTAATTATAAAGTTTCTCCCATAGTATTGGTGGAAGGCAAGTGAAGTCAATAACACTTGAAGTTCCTCATGGGTGAGATTGTAACAATTTCATGTTAATATTATAATTTACTTTGATATTTCAGATTTGTCATCATTCCGTCTTATCATAGTCGATGGTATTCTTGTGTTATGTTGTTGTTGTGTTTCCAGATTACATCCACCAAACTAAAGGCTGTGCATTAGTAAATAATCATAGCACGAGGAGTTCCCGGTGAAGAATTATAATAGTGCCGGATTGGTGATGACAGCCCCATCCCCCAAATACATAACAATCATTACCAAAAAGGCCTACATTCATATTTCAATCATGACAACTATTCTTTTTCATGGGCCGCATACAATGGAAACTCATGCCAAACCCATTAGTCTAAAATATTAAAAAACAAAATATATACACATATATATTTCCTTTCATTAAAAATTTATTGCCGATTTTAAATATGATGATATTTAATCAAATTAAATATATGTGTATATATATATATATATATATATATATATATATATACATTACTTTCTTTACAAAAATGAAATAGGGAAAATAATGCCATAACCCAATAAGGTAAATCTTTTACAAATGTAAAATAACAAATCAAATACAAGCAAACCTTAGGAGAGGGATGCAAAATAACCCTTACAACTGAGTTATTTTCATTGCTTTGTGACCTTTTCATAGATCGACGAGTTGATTTCCTTATCGAGCGAACATTGATAAAGGTCAAGCCATACATTTCTTAGGAGAGTTGAGTTCATCTGTTAGGGCGATCTCATACCGAGCTAGGCGGGTTGTGTTTTGGAAAGGAAGATCATCTGAGTTGGAGTGGGTAGTGCATACATCTGACTAACCTCTATTTAAATTTGAAAGGATTCTTAGGAATCCAAAATCCATGAACCAAGCCGAAGGCACCTCGGTATACACCAAGAGGAGTTCGGTTGTGTCCTTCATCAAACGGGCCATCCACACCATGATCGCTGTCTTGATCAAATCGAATGAGACGTCCAAGTACACCTTGAATTATTTATTTATACCTCCTCCGTATTCACTAAAATTGGCGCCGAGCTCGGATTGAGCTTTCTACATCCCATGAAAACATATGAAATAGAAAACAAACAACGACAGAAAACAATATAAAATAGAGAAAGGGAGGAGACAAAAATTATCAGATCTAATTTCCATGAAACATAAAACCGTCTCTACTCCTACGCTTGTCACATGGCCCATGTTGTAATCGGTGGAGCCTAACCATCACGCAAGTTAGCGTGTATTGAACTCGCGACCTCCAAAAACATAGGGGTCATGCCCAACCACTGAGCTGCAATACATTTTTGTGATTATTTTGGTGAAATATCATTATGATTTCAGTGGTGAACGTGCGTGACAGTTAGGTAGAAACAGATTGTAATCATCCACGCCACCTTGTTCAAAGGTAAGTCAACTTTGAATTGTTTATATATCAATATATGAAATTATATTGTCTCAAATGTGCACTTGATTGGCTAAATGGAAGGTTATATTTAGTGAGAAAAACCCTAATTTTAGGGTAATTTTTTTGTCTCCAAATTTTCTAAATATGTGGTTCTGAGCTACTTTTGTAAAGGGGTGCTCGAAAGGGTTGTTTTTCAGCATTTGAGGTTTTTTTTTGATTTATTGACTATGAGCCATTTTGAGCTATGGATGCCACGAAGGTCTCGTAAAACAAAAACAAAATCCTGTCATTTAATTTTTTCACATAGTCGTCTATAATTACATATTTTTAGTATATTTTTGCATTATATTCTAATAACATGCTATCTAGTTTGGAAAAATCTAACCACCCACTATGGAAAACAATTCTCCAAAATTATTTCTACTTGACACGTAGCTACTTCGTGGGGACAATTAAGCCGCATGGAAGACTTAAAATTTAACTCAACTTGAGTTTGAAAAATTTGGCTAGTTTTAAATCTAGATCAACTGATGATGCAACCTAAAAATGATAGTTTGACAGGGAAAATCAAAATTCCATGTTAATAATCTTGTTCACATTGTCCAATGACGTGTAACCCCACATTCGAGATGCCAAAAAATATAAAGAGGTGTGGGATAATATGAGCACAATGTACGACGTCTGAAATAAGAACAAAAATTCTAAATTTGTAGGGTCATTTACATACACTGAAATTTAAATCAAGTGAAAAAGCGGAGGCTTTATTGTGAAGATTTATAGTTTTGAGGGATTCACTTGAGCCCTAGGAGAGGAGATTTATGACACATATATCTTACCCATTATTTTGAGATCATTTCATCCATCTTACTGCATTTTTATGATGATAATCAGCTTTTCGACTAGACCATCGGTTTTGTAAAGCGGTGAATTTTTTTGTAAAAAAGAGGCACTTCACAACAAAGATGAAGAAGAAGAGAAAACATTATATTTTCATCAAAAAGGGAAGGGAAAAGCAATAATTTCCCAAATGTCCCAAAAACAACATAACAAAGGGGGAAAAGTATAAAATGTCCTATCTCTAAATGAGGACATGAGTTGAAATATTATTGGTATAACACATACAATAAAGGTTCATTGAGAAATTTTGGACCTCAAAATCAACAATCACAATAGTTAAAGTCACACTACAAGCAAGAGAAGAAGGAGGGGAACTAGTGAAAAAAACTCCATCAACAAGGAAATGTAGCTAAGTAAGAAGACCATTAAGATGATGAGTAATTCTTGTACACTTTCCATTCTAGTTAACCATCCACATCATATAGTATTGTTTGGTGCGTTGATTCAAGAGACACTCGACACATGACGAGGCATATAGACTGGTTTACCAATATGAGGGACACACCTTCAAAAAATCATGTTTTTTAGGTGATGATTCTTCTTACACTGTACAAGGTATTGGGAATATTTCTCTACCTCCTGGTTCACGGCATTGTATATTATTATATGTATTATATGACCCTAGTTTAACAAAGAATTTCTTATCAGTCAGTAAGCTTCTTGATCATAATCTATAGAATGATTTTGATAGGTATTCCAGTAAGAAAGAGTTTTTGATTCAAGACAAATATAGAGGCTCAAAATTATTGCAAAATCCTCAAATTTGGGATGCATGTTCTAGCTTGATTTTTTTCATAGGGATGATAGGGCACTAGTGGCTAAAAATAATTCTTATGTATAGTGGTGACATAGAAGACTTATCACATTAGTTATGGATATCTTCATATACTTCATCGGTACAATATGGTGAGAAGTTTTCCATATTTCAAGAAGCATATAGACAAGTTTCCTAACTGCATTGCAGGAAAATAAGACAAAGATTCATTTTAAAAGAGTACTTATAGAGCTCCAGGTAAGATTAATTTTGTTCTTACTAATATTTGCGGTTAGATGCAACCTAGTCATTCTAGATTTAAGTATTTCATGGGATGTGTTGATTATTATTCAAGAGTAATGTAGATTTTATGTCATCATAATAAAAGTGAACATATTGAGAACTTAAATAAGTTTAAATTGGTTGTAGTGAAAGAAATTGGTCATCATATCAAATCTCTCCACTCAGATCGACGGAGAATTCACCATTACTGAGTTCAAATCCTACCTAGAATCTCACGGATTTCATCGATAGATGCCTCCTCCACACACACCTTAGAAAAATGGATTTGTTGAGAGAAGGAACCGTACTATCATGGAGATGGTTTGTTTCATGATCAATGATTCTAGACTATCGAGTACCTTTTGGTCCGAAGAAACAAAGACAATAGTATATTTTCTTAATAGAGTGTCCAAATTTACTCTTGATGGAGTAACACTAAATGAAGCATGGTCAAATCAGAAACCATCCACTTCACACCTCATAGTATCCAGGTTAAAATCTAGCATACACATACCCAAGGAGAAAATAAAGAAGCTAGACATGAAATAAAATAAACTCATCTTAATTGGTTACAATTAAGATGATCTTGGTACAAATTGATGGATATGAAGATCAAGAAATTCTATCAGCAAAGATGTTGAGTTCTTATAAAACAAGGGAGATGAGACTGCTTCTATAGACTCACTTGATGTAGATAACACACTTGTAAAAATAGAAGTAGATTTTCCCACTGATGATGACAGTGATGGTCGGGATGATGTTATTGATTAGACATGATGATGACCCATGGAAACAATACAAAGTATGCACAAGTGGTATACAAATATTATTCGAGATGCTAAGCTTGATGCTCCTACAAACACATCCACCACTAGACCATAAAATTACTGTAAAGCTCGAGAAGAGATAAATTTTTCTTTGATGAGTTGATGTGTTGAATCTATTAAGCCATCTACTGTTGAGGAATCCATAAAGTTAAAATCTTAGAAAGATACCATGGATGTTGAGTATCAGTTAGTGATGAAAAATATCACCTGTCAATTTGTCGATCTTCCACAAGGGAAGAAGCCCATTGGTTATAGATGGATATTAAAAAAAAAGTTCAAATCAGATGGAATATTGACAAGTACAAAGCCATACTGGTAGCAAAGGGGTATGCATAAAAGGAAGGCATGGACTATGAGGATATTTTTTCCCCCACAACTAAGATCAAAATGATCAGGATGATTTTTCTCTAGCAATTAAGTTTGGTTGGAATGTCCATCAGATTGACATGAAAAGTGCCTTTTGAACCGATATCTACAAGATGAAGACTACACGAATCAACCCGAGGGTTTCACTTCCCTTGATACTAGTTTCAATTGAAATTTTAAAATATGCAAACATAGTAGACTTGATATTAGGGCACCAGATGACTAGTATTATGCCATATTGAACTAGTATATACAAATTACATGAGATGAAATAATTATTTATGTTATTCTGTGTGAATATTTTGAGAATGGAGGAGGATTCAACAAAAAAAATTCAGTCCTAAAACATATATGATCCTACAAGGCTAAAGCTACCATTTATCTCTTTATTAGTTCAGTTATATTTTTAACTTTTTATAATTATGCTCACATTTTTCCACTTACTTAGGAGACAATTTCTAATAATTTAGCTAAGATAACATCATACGTTAGAGGATAACATGGTAGGGTAGGTATCCACAACCATCTTGACACAACAAGCATGGATTAGTCATTAACATTTTTTCCATAAATTTTTGCATTTGCCATTACTTTACAATCCCTTAAGTTTATTATGATATATTATCAAATATAAAAATTCACCTGTTCACTACAAGAATCTAGGTTTGTCTCGACAACTTTTCAACAATATTTTTTGATTATAAGGAATTCTTAAAATTTAAAATGTGAAATTTAAATCATAGTTCATTCACATTTTGACATATTTTCGTAGTTTATCTATGATTTTTTTTACCATAGATAGTTCAAAGTTTATAAAATTTATAGCTCGCCTACATTTTTTTAACTCTATATCATCTACAATTATTTTATGTTTGTATAATTCTTATAATTCATTGTTTTTGGGCACAATGGTGTGGCATGATGGTGGGGCCTAAGTATTCACAATCTAGCCACCCAGGTTATAACCCCCCATGCCCCAGGGGACCGTTAACCTTGCATTTACACAATCAGTTGGGAGGAATTGTAGTCTCCTTTATCTCTATCCTCTAATCTTTCTGTAAGACCAAGAGCATCATCCTATCACCAAGTGTTGGGTTCTCACCCAAGGCACGTGTGGGTGTTGATCCCCTCCTTTATGTGAACCTTGTGAGAATGTTGCTCCATTAATGGAGGAAAGGTTTGGAAAATAAAATCACATGCATTTACTCTAGTACAAAGGTAGTGGATATAGTTCTAAGCATAAATACTCCATGAGAGAAACATAAACATCACAACAACATAATGGAAATAAATATAAACCATGAATAACATGTAAACACACTAGGGTTTGGTCTCATAAACACAAATATACAAAATAAAAATCCATATGTTGATTAAATTTGTTTATAGTAGCCATATTAAATCAAACGAGGTCATCTCAGACCATATACATCATGAAATAACATTCCACCCTACAAAACTACTATGAACAGAGATCCTATCTATGCTTTCCCATTACATCCCATGTTTAGACCCAAGCGTATACATATATTCCTAGTAACAACATTCTTGCAACACTTTATTCCTCTTCAACTCCCCTTATTTCGGACCCCAACACTCCTTTAAATAGAATCTAGATTCACTGTCATAGTTTCACCCATGAATAGATCACATGCCAAGTGGAAGTGTGGTCCTCCATGATCGAGTGCTTATGCTAGCTTACAAAGGCCTCCACTAACTATAATGATCCTCCTAGGAATATTCCCTACGTGGAATATTCTTTTCTTGACCTCCAAGGCTCCATATCCATTCATCATGCCTAATCGAGGCCCTCACATGTTTCTCTTGTGACACCACCTTCAAAATGTGGCTAAGTCGCAAACCCTTTTATGCTTTTGTAAAAACCTCTCCTCCCACGTGCCTTTCCTTGAGCACCTTCCTACACACTTATCTTGCACGTGCACACTCATTATACCTCGGGAGTTATTCAATTTAGGGCCCAACATTACCCCACACTACACATGTTATCCGTCCCCGAAACACTCTTCTCTTTCACCAAAGAATAAAGAATAGGAGAAATGAAATAATCTATAATTGAATAAAGAATGGAAGAATAGAAGGATCCTACTACTGCTACATGAGGAGTGGGAAGTCTCTCTTCATGGATGCTTTAATTTTATCCCAAGCATCTACCTCACCATGCGCATGTTGAAGTAAATCACCCACCAATGGACTAAGGTCATCAAAACTTAGCTCACCTCCATTAGCCTTCAGCGCATCTTCAATTTTTTTCATCTAATTGCTAAGGTATCCCAACACGTCCATCCTACGAATGACTTGGGGGTAAAATTCCTTCATTTTATTTTTAATCAAAACCCTCAAGGTTTCAAACGACTCTAATTTCTTCTTGACTTTTGCCAATATTTTATCTCGCTCCACCCTATTGCCCTTATTTTTCTCTTGAAACTCCTTTAGATCTACCTCATGGCTAGCAACCAATATGCTTTCTACTCTATCTCTGTCGCCACAATTTTCATACACAACCTTGGATATTAGCGTTGTGGTCTTCACTAAGGCAAGGAGCTCGGAGTACCAAGTTATTGTCTCCCCAATATTCAACTTTTCTTCTTCCTTTTGGCATGCCATCACCTCTTCTATCGACTCCAATGCAAGTGGCTACCTCTCCATGATGAGTACACGCATCAAGTCTTCCAAGAAGTACATGGTCGAATCGTACTTCTTCTCAAGAGGGGCAAGGTAATGGTGCTTTAAGATAATGGAATTTGAAATAAATTCTACCTTCTTGTAGACTTCGTGCACCTTTACCTTTTCATCCCTTAGCTCACACCTTAACAGGGCATTGCTCAATTTCTTATGTTTTATTTCTTTGTCCTTCTCAATGATTTCCTCATTATTTTTATAAGCTCATCCTCCAAGAATATTATTCTATCATTTCTACCAAAAATTCTTGCCTCCACCTCCATTGACACATTTTTGAGCACATTGCAAACTTACTCATTCGATAGCTTCTTGAATTCATAAGAGGGTTTATTCCCTTGGCATCTGGTGTCTTCATCAATGCATCACTATTAACCTCAAAATTGGGCTCATCAATGTGGAAATCAAAATCCCAAGATAGAATTTTCCTTAGGCATAGGTACACACCCTCTTCATCAAAAGAAGACCAAACAAGGAGTTGATATGTGGGCACTGTACTTTGGAAATGCACATGCAGTACTTTATTTGGATCATCAATGTAAGTCATGGCATGTTCTATGCCACTACTACACCCTTTCCACCTATGCGCACTACCTTGGGGAAACTTATTGCCAGGATAGAGTCTCCATCCATGCTTCCATACTCTTTCCCTATACTTTTTCTCTCCTCATTTTCATTTAGCACTTCATCAGTGTTGTGATCCATTTTTGATCCACCAACTATTGTATAATACCCACCACATCCTTCTCTACTGTGTCATCTATCTGTTCTCTGGTTGGGGTCGGGGTCTTCTGAGCATGCATGTCTACTTCCTCACTTCCTCCTATATTGTGAATTCCTTCTTCATAGTCATTTTTTTCCTCATCACACTTATGTATATTATAAATAAGGGGAATATTACCTTATTTTTTCATCATCCTCCTCCCAAGAGTCATCACCCTTCATGCTCTTTGTCCTCGTAGAGTTCAAGCTTTGCGCTACTTTTTGCTTCTTCTTCACTGGTGACTCTTCTTTCACAAGGGACTCTTATTTTTCTAGTATCTTTTCCTTAACAGAGACTTCTTCCTCCTTGTGTAGGTACTTGGTCTAATTCCGACTCCTCACTACTGTAGTAGTCTGAATGATATTGTGCTCGGTGCCCTGCTTGCTATGGTCTCTACTCTTTCTCTCTTTGTTCCCTTCTTCAAGGTAGGGTCCTCTAGGATAGATACATCATCCTCCAAGTACGCACCCTTCTCGAACTTGGGCCTCAGGTGGATATACACCCTTGCCACTATTTTACCTACAATAGGAATTGACACTAGGCTTCATCATATTTACTTCATGGGAGACATACTTCTCCACATACGTGTGCTTCTTAGGGTAAAATAGACTTTGGCATAGCACGTGGTAGTCCTGATCTACCTCACTTAGATCAAATCTAAACTTCTTTTCCTCCTTGAACTTGTTGACCATGCTTTGAAAGTACTTGCACTATGAAGGAAAAGGGTAGTTTACACCAAGGGATTTTTGTTCCATCAATCAAAGTAAATCTACCTATGTATAAGTGTTGGTATACAAAACACTCAGCCTTTCCATCCACCAAGGCTGGAAGTTGCTATGAGATCTCCATTCTTCCCTGAATGCATCATGCATTCTCTTATACCACTTCTCTAAGTGCGCTTTGTATGGTGCATTCATCGAGTCACAAGTGTAGGATTCAAACCTCTTTGTGGGGAGGGGTCTTCATTAGGGTATTCCCATACATAGGTGCCTAGCCCAATGGGCACTCCATTTTGAAAACACAATGGTAAGGAGAGCATTACCATACATAATCTTATCTCCATTATGTGCCACATCTATTATCTCCTCTACAATTAAGGCCGAGAGGTTGTAAATTTTTCCTTCTAAAATATTCTTGAAAATGTTCAACCATTTCTTATTCACTTGTGCCCACCGCACCTGTCCATTCAGTTTGGTAAGTGTGTAAGTTCACAAATATGGGGGACAAAAAGGGGGTAAAAAAGGGACAACATTTTCCTGAAATCAGCAAAACCTGAACTTCATCAAAATTTGATAAAGTGATAATAATAAGTATCGCAGATCTAAGAATCTAGTTTGTAAACTACTATTTTTTTTAAATGGTTGAGATTAAGAGGGTCAAATGTGGTGTGCACACAATGTATGTCTATTTTCGTGTCAAAAATATAAGAACCTATTGTGTGTGCACTCATGCATTTTTTGAGTTCTATTTTTTTAAAATCCTTTTGGTAGAAAGTTAGCTAAACCATGTACGAGGTTCCATTAATTTTTCATAATTTTTGAATGAATGTATAATTTTTTAATAATTTTCAAAGTGCACATATCCCGAATATGAAATATTTGTGTGTGCACCCCCATAACTTTGAGAAAAAAAGTCATTTTTTAGTTTTCTTTTTCAGTGCGTGTAGAATGGAGTTTAGAAAAAAAAAAAAATTTTTTTTATTTGGATGAAAAAATTGAAAATTGTGCCCCAAAATGTATGCATAGGTTTTTGCAAGAAAACAAGGAACTAGTAAAAGAAAATATAGATGAAATCCTTAAACTAATCAGATTTTAAAAGAATTATATCATCATTGAGGTAAAACTGAGCTTGACATCGTAGTAGAATTTATTTTTGAATATTATGTTTTAATGCATGAGATATTGGGGTGAACACATGAAATTTTGATTTTTTTTTCAAACACGGTTTTAAACATGTAGAAACAGTCCAAACCTTTGGTTTGGTAATCCAAGGAAAATCCAAGCCTAGGGATTGGGAATTTCAAACCCAAAAAAATGTGAAACATGAGCACGTTATAAGCGTGTTCGTGTTTCAAAGTGTTATGGGTATATGTGTTTGTGGCATGCTTTTATGTACAAAAATAAATGTTTAGTGCTCAAGGCTCAGGGTTTAGGGGTCAGGGTTTAGCATTTATGGTTGAGGGTTTAGGGTTTAGGGTTTTTTTTTTATGATTTAGGGCTTAGGATTTAGTGTTTAGTGTTTAGGGTTTATGGCTCAAGGTTTAGGGCTTAGGGATATGGGTTTAAGGTTTTTGATTTAGGGTTTAGGGTTTAAGGTTAAGGATTTAGGATTTAAGGTTTAAGGGTTAGGGTTTATAGCTCAGGGTTTAACGATACCTTTCTAGGTTCAGCTCCCCTCTTAAGGATCATATTCATATTTAATGTATCATCATCGAAGAGGAAATCTCCCACATCGAATTGATTATTCATTATGATGTGGAAGATGCGAAAAGCAAATGACATCTGAAGAATTAGTGTTCATCGGAAATTACTACTAATTATTAACAAGACTAATATGGCTTCTGACTACTTGACTAGGAGGCCATTATAATATTAGGACCATATTTCTTAGTCTCATGCCTTTAACCATCATTAAGTCTACTTGTGCAAAATAAACATAGCGATAGGGGTATGGCTAAGAACACATAGGAGTTATCAATCACCTAGTAAATATTTCTGTTTAGTTTTGAATAGGATTCAATTGGCCTATGGCTTAGTGACCTTTCATTCATTGATAATTCCTTCTATGATAAATGCATGGATACTTTCAAAATTTCCTTTTAAAATATAGGGGTAGTCATTAAGCCTAATGAAGGTTGTGATGTGATGTCTCAAAACTGTACATTCACAAGGACCTCTTCTTCCTTGAAAGTCCCTAGTTTGTCTTAGTAATGATTTCTCCTTGTATCCAAGGATCGAGGACTACTGGGGTCTGTGGTAGGATTGGACATTTAGGAATCATTGAGTGTCTGAATAAAAATGTCGTTGCATCTGGAAAAACATTCTCAAATGTTGGAGTAATGCATCTTAGAAAATAAAATTGAACCTTAGAAATCCTCTCAAATTTCTAGTCTAGGTCGTGTTCCTAGTCCTGTAGTAGGTATCAACAAAAAAAGTAAACAAATTTGACTATAATTACTTACGAAATGCATTCCTTTTCTTTGAGCTTATCTTTATAAATGCTATATGGTTTTCCAAGTTCTCCATATTTGCCAAATTTGCGGCAAATTGACATTCTGGACCTTTGAAGGTATGAAGAAAATGGAAATTTCATTTCCTCCAACAACCCTTAACTTGGAACCCTAAACCCTCCTCCCTAAATCTAAACCTAAACTATCAACCCTAAACACTAAAACCTAAACTCCAAATACCAAAATTTGAGCCCTAAACCCTAAACCTTGAACCATGAATCTTTAGACCTATACCCTAAACACTCAACCCTAAGCCTTAAGCCCTAAACCTTAAACCCTAAACATTAAACCCTAAACCTTAAACCTTAAACCCTAAACATTAAACCCTAAACCTTGAACCCTAATCCTGAGCCCTAAATCATAAATCCGTAAACCCTAAACCCTGATCAGTAAACCTTGAACACTAAAAATAATTGTTTTAAAGAATTCTAAAAAAAGGATACTAATGAGAATGATTGAAGTTGGTAAAAAAATTTTAGAGGGAAATTTAAGATATCCAAGAAAAATTTGGTGACCCTTTTCTAAATAACCCCTTCCCTGTAGGAAACTTGCACAAAGAAATGTTACCCAATATAGCTATCTTCTTTTTCACATCGTATGGGAACTTTTTCACTCACTATAATGTTATGTGTCTTACCCATTCTTATTAGTATTGACATAGAGTATTCAACTTAAAAGGGTTCATCTACTTCGTAGGCATAACATTCAAATAGAGTCATCGCAATTTGATGTCTTTCATTTGGTGATATTTTGAAGGGAGGAAATGCCAGATATCCAAGATTAATTTGGTACAAAGAAATGTTACCCAATACAAATATCTCCTTTTTTCTATAGCTTGTGAAATATTTGGAGCTCCAAGAGTATTATAAATAGCGCAATTATATGCGAAGATCAAGAAACATTAAATAGTGCAAGTATATGTGGGGAGAAACATATTTGAAATAGATTTTTAATATATAATGTTTGTCGATCCTTATAGTGCATAAGATGAAGAGTAGTTTTCACTTTGTAATCACTACTGTAGACTGAAGATTAAGTGCAGAAGATCAATACCATAAGATTAAGTGTAGTTCCCACTTCCCTTTGACACCTATTTCATACTAATCATTATATTGTTGATTAGATTATGGACATGATTATGGACTTTATTATATTATGATGTTAAATGTTAGATCATGGATTATTGTTAACTTGATTCAGTTATGATGCATAATGATTATTAGAGACATTTTATATGTTGATGATGTTATACTTTTGGACATGGTTATAGGATGGATGTTTTTCGATTTTTGATATTTGGATATTATGAGTAGACCTAGAAATGGAAAATTATTGGATGATGATTTAGTTGTTGATAAAACTATAAATGATATTGTTAGATTGTTTTGATGTTGTTGTGATTCATATATCTAGATGATTTTGAAATTTTAATTATATTTATATTATTTTGGATGTTCTGATATGGCCACGAGGTCAAAGGAGGTATTTTTGTTTTGCAGGTTAAAATATCACAACAAACATCGGGGGATTGGAGACCAACCACATTGGAATTCTAGATGAATTCAACAGGGTCACCATGACAACTGTATTTGTTTGTGTGTGTTGTTTGTGTTAGGGATTTCCCATGGGGGATCACCTTTAAATGTGACCAAGGGATTTTATGTTTTTCTTTTATTTGGTCCCTTTTTGTTTAAATTTTGCATGTGTTTTATGTGGTGCACTTACCCTTTCATTATTTATTTAATGTGGTGTTAATATTGTGAGTAATCATATTGTTTAGTTAATTAATTAAAAGATGTCATAAGAATGTAATTAATAGAGTTGTTGGCCATGTTTTAAAGTATTGTAAGAATGTGTAAGTAATGTGTAAGTTGACTTTTGAGTGTGAAACACTCCATCTTCTTGGAAATTCTAATTTGTCCTTGGAGGCTGATTTTGGAGGCTTGTGGGACAAGTTAAACTATCCCATGCCTCTTAAATTTACATACCAACCTTGCCTATGGTTGAGGGCTAAATTTAGACCTTTTTATGCATTTTTAAAGTCAAATTGAATGTTGTAATTGTACTTTTCTTACATAATTTAATTTCATTCCTTACGGGGTATGGGATTGTTTGAGTGTGTAAGTAAATCTGTCTTTTTATTCACCCACTTATTTATTAAGCATTGGATAATGAAGTTGACTTTTGGGGGTTGGGGTTGAGGATGTGTGATGTGGCATCCTACATGGATCCACCTCATCCTCTTCTCTTCCCTCTCCTATAAAATTTGAATTGCTTGCCTTGTTTTGGGTTGCTTGACTTTTGAATACTTTATTTTGGGTGAATTTCTCTTTACTTGTTTGGGAGCTCTTGATTAAAGAAGTTTTGGAAGATTGTTGCATGCTTGTGCTTGGCTATTTTGGATTGCTTGCTTTGGGATAAAGCCTACTATTTTGGAACTTGCAACAACTCCATCATGGAGAGGTAGGAGCTTGGCTCTTGAAATGCTCTTCTTGTATATATGTAAATTTTCTTGTGTGAATGTTTTGGTATATATTGTGGGCTGTTGGGTAGATGGCCTAGGAATGGTGTAGGAGAATACTATGTGGTTATTTTGTGGGAGGCACAAGTGGTTTTAGGGAGGTATAAGGGTGGAGGGAGTTGGGATTTGGGTTCCACCTTACAATGAAATAGCTTGCATTTCTTTACTCGTTATGGGGTGCCATAAAAGGTTAGGGAGACATAAGAAAATGTGAGGAATAAGGGGTACTTGGGGAGGCATAAGGGTATGACAGGGTTTTGAAATGATATTCATATATATATTGGTGGGTTGTTCTCAGGTGGTGATACCCATTTTCCCCTTTGGGAGGCATAAGCAACATCTCCCATAGCTTCTTACTCCTTTGGCTTGCTTGATGAAGCATTTGTATTTTTTTCATGTTTTAATGTAGTTGTTAACTACATTCTATTTTGGACTTTGTTTCTTTGTGAAAATGTTGCTTATATGTTTGTGTAAATCAGTTGTTTCCATGAGTTGGATCAAATTTTTCATTACATTGAGGTTGGGGCTTTGGGGCCAATGAAGAAGGATGGTTTCTCCTCTTCATTGGATGTCTTGGTTGGGTGGAGAGTGTTTCCTTTGCCCTAATCCTGTTGTGATCAAATTGGAAGAATGAGGAGTATGCATGTTGTTTTTCTGGAGCTGAGAAAAGATAGTTTGATAGTCCCTTGTGGAATGAAATCTCATTATAACCTTTCCCACTTGATGTGGATAGACTTGTAAATGTTGTAATAAAAAGATGTTGTATTGATTACAAGTGGAAATTATAAATGTAAAAGAGTTATACTCTGTATTCTGTTTTGGAAATAATGTGAAAAAATGATACATGTTTTTGTATGTTGCATTTTGAAACCAAATGGAAAGGAAGTTGTAAGAGTTCATTTAAATTAATGAAAGTGGTTTTGTCTTGTGCATATGTTGTTATTCCATTGGAAATCTATGTTTAGTATTCACTATGATATCCCTGTTTGAAAAGTGGTAAAGTGAAACATGTGAGAAGAAAATGTATTATTTTGTTCTGTATATAATCTATGTTTTGGAAGGTATAAAATAAGAAAGGTTGTAATGTTGCATTTTGGAATCAATAAAGGATTCCATTACCTTTTTTAATTTGTATTTTGTATTAAAATTGATCATCTATATAATGTTTGAAATCTCTTTTGAAAAGAAGAAATGCATGTGAGGAAAAATATAATGGTTTGTTCTCTTTGAAAAATGTTAAGACTAGAAATCAGAATTGTATTTTGGCTTTCGAATGGTTGGAATTAAATCAACTAATGTGTTAGATTTGAATTGGAATGTATTCTAAATACTTGGAAGAAGAAAGTGGCAAATATAACCATTAAAATTTGATCCCTGATTTTTTGTAATTTCAAACTAGCAATTATCAAAACCAAAAAAAGCATAGTTCAAACCTGCAACAATAAAATAACAAATTAAATGATTAAATTGAAGTATTAGGCCCTAAAAGAATTCAAATAGACAAAAATACTTAAAGGAAATATTTCAAAACTTAGCAAAATTGGGCTAAACTATTTTACAGTCGTTTTTGTTGTCAAGAAATGAAAATGTTCAAATTGCAAATCTATTAGAAAAATTGAATCTTGAATCCTTCCTTAAATCCATCTAAGAACATGTCCCCATGTCTATTTGACATGATTGATAGAGGAAGAACATCAAATTGGATAAATCTCACAAGTTAAAATTTACAAGTTCGCACTGAAAAAGCTTGCAGGACATTTTCTAAAAATTTACACCCTAAACTTTATCAAAATAAAAAAATAATGATTTCTGTACAAATAAGACGTCTAGAAATTTCCACAAAGTCCTCGTTTTCCCAATACTGAGCTCTCTATCAAAATTTATGGCCTTCTGAAGTTTTTCTTCCTTGGTGTCAAAAAAATTAGAAAAATTTCCTTGGCGGGCCTGCGACCCAAATTTTTCAATTAAGCACTTACGAAAATTTTTAGGAAAATTTTGTAAATTTTCCCCACCACCCCAATAGCTGCAGCCAATCAGAGGCTGCCACATGGCACTATGAGGTGTCAGCGGTGGGATGGATCTCCTTTTAACTTAGCGTATCTCGAAAAATTTTGGGAAAAAATTCCAAATTTTCCCTGCCGGCCTGCGACCATTCAGGTGATGCCATATGGCTTCACGAGGATTTGGTTGAGGAGTGGGTCCCTTTTTCATTTTTATGTTTTAGAAAAATTTGGGAAAATTTTCCATGTCTTCCCCACCGTTCCGCTGACCCGCAGCCAATCGAGAGCTACCACATGGCATCGCGAGGTGTCGGCGGAGGCACAGGTCCTTGTTATCCTCTTAGCCCTTCGGGCATTAAGAGAATTTTCTCCCCACCGCCCCACTTTCCCTGCATTGTCTTAGGTGATTCTGCATGTCCTCTATGGACTTAGGGGAGTGCAAGCCCAAGTTTGGATCCTCCCCCCACGCGGAGAATTTTCAAAATGTCTCCCGCCGCCCGTTTTTCCCCACACTAACATAGGGAGTGTCATGTGTCCTAGTGGAATTGCGGACCCATGGGAGCACGGGCACAAATGTGTTTTGTTTACCCCCACATGGAAAATTTTCCAAGAGTCTCCCCATGGCTTGCCAACCTGCCCTTTGGGAAAATTTTCACCCTTGGGCCCACAAGCCCGCTCTTGGGGAAAATTTTCACCCCAAGGCCCGTCGGCCCATAACTTGAGAAATATGAGGAGTTAGGAGGACTTCTTTATATCAATAGAAAGGTGAGGAAATTTCCTATCCAATGCATATGATTTAGAGAATTTTTGAATGTGTTAAGTGTGAGAAAAATAAAGTTAAAACTTTAATCTTGATAAAGAGTGGGTATGGTGATGACTTACCCTCTGAACCTAATTGAACCTCCTAACCTTAGACTTTGGACATTATGACCTCTAATAATTTGTAATAAAATTAAAGTATGTTCTAGTGGATTAGAATGGTTCTAGAACTTGTTAGTGATAGTTAGAGAGTGGGTATGGTGATGATTTACCATCTGAACCTAATTGAACCTCCTAACTCTAGATTTTGGAACTTATGACCTCTAATAATTGTTAATAAAATAAAAGTATGTTCTAGTGGATTAGAATGGTTCTGGAACTTGTTAGTGATAGTTGTTGCCTTATAACCTGGTTGTAGACTCTTTTAAACAAAAAAAAATTATTCCATAATTTTTCCTAACTAATCCTAGGTTGTTTCTTGGGTCTCAAGTGGGTTGTTTTAGTGGGTGTTACACTTGGTATCAGAGTAGTGGTTCAAAATCTTGGGGCATTGGGCACACTAGAAAAATTGAGACATGAAACTTAAACCTATCACACTTTTAAATTTAGAAAGCAACTTAGTTAGAAATTACATATGTTAGTAAACATGGAAATTGAATAAAACTTAGAAAGATGAACTAACTCTCTCCCTTGTTTGTGCAGAAGGCGCAAATGGGATGAGGGGTCTTTTCACATAGACCAAAACTTACCACCACCAGATCATGTTGTAGCAGCCATCCTACCCTAGATTTTGCAAACTCTTCAGGATGTTAATGTCGCTCTATGCGGAGGATCAGTAGGAGGACATGCAGCCAAACATGATAGAGTCCCTTCCATTAAGGGTCATTTATCTCCTTGACCCAACGAGGAGGATGGAGGAGAGAACTCCCATGCAGATTCAACTAGGGTAGAGTCACCATAGAGGGGATAGGGTGACCAAGTTTAGGACATAGAGAGAGATCTTTGAGTCCTAGGCTTAGGGATGAGCATGCAGAGAGACCTAGAGGCCGTCAGACCACAGCTGCAGATCACATCATTGAGATCCTTAAGCTTTGGCCATCACATTATTTTGGTGACATAGGTGGATTTTAGGTACAGGCCTAATTGGTGATCTTGAGTAGATGCTTCAAGCTCTGTCCTTGTTCTATTAACGTGAAAGCTCATGTTGTGATCAATTTAGTGAGGGATGGAGCTGGTGTCTAATGGAGGACGGAGGAGTAGAAGCTCCATGTTGATTATGAGATAGTTACCTGGGAGCTCTTTGAGGAGCATTTCTAGAATAGATATTTATCACGGAGGTTCATACAGCAACGGATAGATGAGTTCCATGACCTCCGACATGCATCTTTTATAGTGGCTGAGTAAGAGAGTAGATTTCTGGACCTACTCCAGTATGTTGGTTACATGTAGGATGAGTAGGTGTGGATCCACAAGTTCATATGAGGCCTGAATCTAGACATCAAAGGTGTAGTGTAGATTCATTGTCCACAGACATTAGATGAGGCCATCGAGAAGGCCTATATAGCAGAGGAGACTCGGGGAAAGATCTAGCAAGCTAGAGATCGAGTCTAGAGCCACATACAATAGATGTAGGATAGCAGATTGAGGGGGTCAATACCTCTTCCTCATGGTGGAAAAGGTTCAACACAGTCATCTTTTAGACCATAGCAACAGTAGTAGCAGTCTCGCCTACCTTATAGACCTCGTCGGAGAGGTTTGATGCATAGAGAGATTAGAGTATGGGGCCTCCTCCTAGGGGTCCCATCAGACAAAGGGTGCCCAAAGATATCACTCACAGAGCTCACCATCGAGACCTGAATAGACTACATCCGGATCATTAGGATGCACACCATAGACCTCTAGAGTACACATTGGACCTGCTACACAAGGGAGAGGATCAGGTGCTTGTTTTTGTTGTGGTGTTACTAGACATTTTTGGATAGACTACCCACATAACCCTAATAACAAGGGTAAGACATAGATCTCAGAGCCTACTGTTGGTGATATGGGGCATAGTCATAGGATGTATGCAACAATCGAGAACTATCGGGCAAAGTATCGTAGTACAATTATTAAGACTACAGGTAGCATTGGTGGTATTCCTACCTCCATCTTGTTTGATTCTAGTTCTTCTGATTCTTTCATTGCACTATCTTTAGTAGAGCAATGCAGGTCGGTGGCAGTTAGGAAGGGTCATAGTTAGGATGTTGAGATGGCTTTGGGAGACAAGATCTTTGTACTCTCCTTAGTTAAGGAGTGTGTGGTTGATTTGGGACCTTTCGCCACTACTTCGGATCTCTGTATCACTCCTTTGGGCTCATATGGAGTCATCTTTGGTATGGATTGGTTGTTTGCACACAAGGTCAGAGTGGATTGTTACCACAAGATTATATATTTTGCAGATGATTTGGGAGTTGAGTCAATGATTTTAGGGGTCAGGAGACTCATTTCTATTCATACCATCTCTGTATGTAGCTTAAGCGGTGTGTATGATGGGGCTACTAGATGTATGTTGTTATAGTCAATGACAGATCAGAGGATGGGTCTAGTGGACCATTGCTAGATGATCACCCCATTTTGAGAGAGTTTTCAGATGTCTTTCCGGGGGAACTACCGGGTTACCACCCCCACGTGAGATTGATTTTCATATAGACCTGGTTTCGGGAGCAGAGCCTATCTCACGATCACCTTATTGAATGACTACACCAGAGCTCTGTGAGCTCAAGTTGCAGTTTGAGGGCCTTTTGGAGAAAGGCCTTATACATCCTAGTGTATCCCCTTGGGGTGCACCAATGATTTTTGTGAAGAAAAAGGATGGATCCTTGTGGTTGTGTATTGATTACCGCCAGCTGAATAAGGTAACGATTAAAAATTGTTATTCCCTTCCACACATTGATGATTTGTTTGATAAGATGAAGGGAGCCATAGTTTTCTCTAAGAATGATCTTAAGTCAGGCTACCATCAACTGAGGATTTCGAGAGGCATACATTCATAATACCACCTTATGTACGAGATATGGGTAAGTGCACCAGTTGGGGGCAGATTAATCTGGACATCAAATCCTGAATTTTACATTAAAAGCAGAAAAACATAAAATTTAGTCTTCTGCGGACTTGAACCATGCCGAAAAGTAAAAACTATGTCATAAAAATGGTACCATTGCGTAGGGGAGACTATTAGCTTTGTAGAAATACTGATTTTAAAGTGAATAGAAGACGATAAATATCATTTTATAATTTTTTTACTAATAGTAGGTCTTTAAGACACTTTTTCTGTGAATTTTTATGTCTACCTTTAAGACTACTTTGTTTCACTTATCAAAATGTGATAAAACTTATACCATCCCAACTGTGGTGAAATTATATACATGTTCAAAAAAATAAAAATGATTTAAATATTTTTGATGAAGTTATGGCGGGCAAACGTGAAAGTGCTCATTTTCTTTATGTTTTCATACCACTTTCACGGAAAAAATCATAAAAATAAAATATTACTCAAAAAATACAAAATAAAATCCATCCCAAGATCATATAACTTCTCACCAAAGGAAAAAAATATATATCAATTTTTGGTCATCCAAATTGTGGGCAAACGGACTATAATCTTATCGGTGTTTTTAAAAAAAAATACCAAGTCATTGAATTTTGAGTGTTTAATATAGCTAATCTTGTCCATTTTTTACAAAAATTAGTATTTTAGAAACTAGATTCCAGATGCTATGATTCATATTAATATAATTTTGTCTAATTTTGATTTTATTTACCATAATCCCTACAAGTTGATATTATGTTGTTGTTTGCAATATGATGTCCACGGATGACCCTATATTTGTCCATCAACTTCCTGCACTTACCCATATGGCCACTATGAGTTCACAGTGGTGCCTTTTGGTTTCACAAATGCCCCCGCAGTGTTTATGAGTTTGATGAATGGGATATTTAGAACCTTCTTAGATCGCTTCGTGCTCATCTTCCTTGATGACATTTTGATTTACTCACATACGCATCAGGAGCATGACGGGCACCTTCACCAGGTTCTTTAGTGTCTTCGAGAGTAGAAAAATTTTGGGAACTTGGAGAAGTGTGCATTCTTTCGATGGATGTGCGGTATTTGGGCCATACCATTTTTGGGGAAGGTATCTCCGTCGATCCTTCCAAGATTAGAGATATTATGGATTGGCCGGCACCCAGTATTTTGACCGATGTGCACAACTTCATGGGATTAATGACTTACTACCGAGATTTGTTTAGGACTTATCTCGATTCCACACCCCATCACTTCCCTACACAGGGAAAGGGAAGAAGCTTTTTTGGTCATAAAAGTGCGAGCAAGCCTTCAGTACAATAAAGGAATGTCTCACTATAGTGCCTATTCTTGCAGTGTCAGATCCACGGGGTCATTTTTTCATTTACACAGATGCTTCTTTAGCAGGGCTTGGAGGTGTGTTAATGTAGGAGGGCAGAGTAGTGGGTTTTGAGTCTCGCAAACTCAAAGATTACAAACTTAATTATCTAACTCATGATCTTGAGCTTACAAAATTT
This sequence comes from Taxus wallichiana var. yunnanensis, assembly GCA_018340775.1. NCBI lineage: Eukaryota > Viridiplantae > Streptophyta > Pinopsida > Cupressales > Taxaceae > Taxus > Taxus wallichiana. The sequence continues at coordinate 379,400,830 of CM031242.1, read as the reverse complement.
GTGCACACTTTTATTCGATGAAGGCATTTTATCCTTGGTCAGAGATTCACACTCAGGACAGATCACCTGAGTCTTCATCACCTCCTCATGCAACCAAATCTCAACGCTTATTAGCGACATTGGATGGAGTTGCTTTATGAGTTTGATATGGAGACAGAGCATGTGAAAGGGAAGGATAATGTGGTGGTGGACACTCTCATTAGATGGATACATGTGGCTATATCCACCTAAGTGAGCACAAATTTACAGAGTAGGATTCTTAAGCAGCTTCCTCTTGACAGCTTCTACATTCTGTTTGAGAAGAGATCGAGTCTTAGAGACCCCTCAAGGGGAAGTTTGATGGTTTTTCTTTAGAGGTATATGGCCTTCTTATGCACAAATGTTGGATTTATGTTCCTATAGATGGAGGCACGAGGCATGGCATCTTCACAGAGGCACATCACACACCCTATTCAGCCCATCCTGGGGTGAAGAATATGCACGCCACCTTGAGATAGTTGTATCATTGGAGAGGACTTCAAAGAGATGTGGCCTAGTTTGTGTCACAATGTTTAGAGTGCCAAAAAGTGAAGGTCGAGCATCAACATCCAGTTGGCTTTCTCTTTCCTCATGTTATATCGGAGTGGAAATGGGACACCATTTCCATGGACTTCATTGTTTGGGCTACTGATGTCAAGATACCACCACGACGCCATCGTGGTCACGGTTGATAAATTGACAAAAGTGGCTCACTTCTCTCCATTGAAGACCACTTATATAGCTAGAGAAGTGGCACGGGTATATTTGGATGAGATTGTCAAGTTACACGGAATTCCACGGAAGATCATTAGTGATTGTGATACTTTGTAGACTTCCCATTTTTGGACTACCATGCAGCATGTCCTCAGGACGAAGATTAATTTCAGCACAACATATCACCCTGAGATAGATGGACAGACTGAGTGGCTGAATCATATTTTAGAGGACATGCTCAGGATGTATGTGATGGATTAGTAGTCTAGATGGGAGAAGTACCTCTACTTAGTGGAGTTTTCCTACAATAATAGTTTTCAGAGTTCTATAGGTATGGCTCCTTTTCAGGATTTGAATGGTGGGGAGTGTAGGACACCTCTTAGTTGGGACAGGCTAGAGGACAGAGTTTCTCTTGGACCAGCTTTGTTATAGGATATGGAGCAACAAGTGATTTTGATCAAACATAGACTGCAGGGAGGCACATGATAGGTAGAAGAAGTACGTAGATTAGCATAGGACTGACCATAGTTTTGATGTGGGCATGAAGGTGTTCCTTCGTGTCAGGCCACATAAGAGCCCTATTTGTTACGGAAAAGGTTCTAAGTTAACTCCTAGATTTGTGGGTCCTTTTGAGATCTTGGAGCGTATCGGCCCCTTGGCCTACCATCTAGCATTGTCACCTAGCTTATCTCATGTACATGATGTGTTTCATGTTTCAGTTCTTAGGAGATATGTTGTAGATCCTTCTCATGTGTTAGATTGGACATCATTGCAGATGCAGGATCAGGGGCAGGTGATGGTGGAGCCTTTTCGTTTCCTAGATTGCAGGACCCTGGGCCATCAAGGTAGAGAGGTTGATAAGATTTGGGTGTAGTGGGATAGATATGATGAGACTGCAGCTACATGGGAAGATGCTACTTTGTTACGAGTTCAGTTTCCACATTTGTTCCAATGACTTCTAGGAGGAAGTCGAGTCTAAGGGGAGGGGGATGTAGTGCCCACTTCCCTTTGACACCTGTTTGATACTAATCATGATACTGCTGATTAGATTATGGACATGATTATGGACTTTATTATAGTATGATGTTAAATGTTAGATCATGGATTATTGTTGACTTGATTCAATTATGATGCATGATGATTATTAGAGACATTTTATATGTTGATGATGTTATACTATTGGACATGGTTATATGATGGATGTTTTTCGGATTTGTGATATTTCGATATTGCGAGTAGACCTAGAAATGGAAAATTATTGGATGATGATATAGTTGTTGATAAAACTATAAATGATATTGTTAGATTGCTTTGATTTTTTGTGATTCATATATCTAAATGATTTTGGAATTTTAATTATATTTAGATTATTTTGGACATTCTAATATGGCCACGAGGCCAAAGGAGGTATTTTTTGTTTTGTAGGTTAAAATATCACAACAAACATCGGGGATTAGAGACCAACCACATTGCATTCTAGATGAACTCAACAGGGTCACCATGGCAACTGTATTTGGTTGTGTGTGTTGTTTGTGTTAGGGATTTCCCATGGGGGGATCACCTTTAAATGTGACCAAGGGATTTTATGTTTTTCTTTTATTTGGTCCCCTTTTGTTTAAATTTTGCATGGTTTTTATGTGGTGCACTTACCCTTTCATTATTTATTTAATGTGGTGTTAATATTGTGAGTAATCATATTATTCAGCTAATTAATTAAAGGATGTCATAAGAATGTAATTAATAGAGTTGTTGGCCATGTTTTAACGTATTGTAAGAATGTGTAAGTAATGTGTAAGTGACCTTGTAAGTGATGTGTAAGTTGACTTTTGAGTGTGAAACACTCCACCTTCTTCGAAATTCGAATTTGTCCTTGGAGGCTGATTTTGGAGGCTTGTGGGACAAGTTAAACTTGTCCCATGCCTCTAAAATTTAAGTACCAACCTTGCCTATGGTTGGAGGGTTAAATTTAGACCTTTTTATGCATTTTTACAAGTCAAATTAAATGTTGTAATTGTACTTTTCTTACATAATTTAATTTCAGTCTTTACGGGGTATGGGATTGTTTGATTGTGTAAGTAAATCTGTCTTATTATTCACCCACTTATTTATTAAGCATTGGAGAATGAAGTTGACTTTTGGGGTTGGGGTTGAAGATGTGTGATGTGGCATCCTACATAGATCCACCTGATCCTCTTCTCTTCCCACTCCTATAAAATTCAAATTGCTTGCCTTGTTTTGGGTTGCTTGACTTTTGGAGACTTTATTTTGGGTGAACTTTTCTTGTTATTTTGGGAGCTCTTGCTTGGAGAAGTTTTGGAAGATTGTTGCATGTTTGTGCTTGGCTTTTTAGAATGCTTGCATAGTGGGATAAAGCCTATTGTTTTGGAAAATGAAACAACTCCATCATGGAGAGGTAGGATATTAGCTCTTGAAATTCTCTTCTTGTATATGTAAATGTTTTTGTGTGAGTGTTTTGGTATATGTTGTGGGTTTTTGGGTAGATGGCCTAAGAATGGTGTAGGAGAAGACTATGGGGTTATTTTTGGGAGGCACAAGTGGTTTTAGGGAGGTATAAGGGTGGAGGGAGTTGGAATTTTTATTTCACCTTACAAATAAATAACTTGCATTTCTTTACTCATTATGGGGTGCCATAAGAGGTTGGGGAGACATAAGAAAATGTGAGGAATAAGGGGTACTTAGGGGAGGCATAAGGGCATGACAGGGTTTGAAATGATATATATATATATATATATATATATATATATATATATTGTGGGTTGTCCTCAGGTGGTGATACCCATTTTCCCCTTTGGGAGGCATAAGTAGAATACCCCATAGCTTCTTGCTCCTTTGGGTTGCTTGATGAAGCATTTGTATTATTTGTCATGTTTTAATGTATTTGTAAACTACATTCTATTTGGGATTTTGTTTCTTTATGAAAATGTTGCTTGTATGTTTGTGGAAGCCTATTGTTGCCATGAGTTGGATCACATATTTTATTGCATTGTGGTTGGGGCTCGGGGGCCAATGAAGAAGGATGGCTTCTCCTCTTCATTGGATGTCTTGGTTGGGTGGAGAGTGTTGCCTTTCCCCTACTCCTATTGTGATCAAATTGGAAGAATGAGGAGTATGCATGTTGTTGTTCTGGAGCTGAGAAAAGACAGTTTGACAGTCCCTTGTGAAATGAAATCTCATTGTAACCTTTCCCACTTGAAGTGGATGAACTTGTAAATGTTGTAATGGAAAGATGTTGTACTAATTGCAAGTGGAAAGTTGAAATGTAAAAGAGTTATACTTTGTATTCTGTTTTGGAAAGAATGTGAAAGAATGATACGTGTTTTTATATGTTGCATTTTGAAACCAAATGGAAAGGAAGTTGTAAGAGTTCATTTAAATTAATGGAAGTGGTTTTGTCTTGTCCATATGTTTTTATTCCATTGGAAATCTGTGTTTAGCATTCACTATGAAATCCCTATTTGAAAAGTGGTAAAGTGAAACACATGAGAAGAAAATGTATTATTCTATTCTGTATATAATATATGTTTTGGAAGGAATAAAATAAGAAAGGTTGTAATGTTGTATTTTGGAATCAATAAAGGATTGCATTACCTTTTTCAATCTATATTGTTTTATTGAAATTGATCATCTATGGTGTTTGGAATCTCTGTTGAAAATAAGAAATGCGTTTGAGGAAAAATATAATGCTTTGTTCTCCTTGAAAAATGTTAAGAATGGAAATCATAATTGTATTTTGGCTTTTGAATGGTTGGAATTAAATCAACTAATGTGTTAGATTGGAATTGGAACATATTCTAAATACTTGGAAGAAGAAAGTGGCAAATAGAACCATTAAAATTTGATCCCTATTTTTTTGTAATTTCAAACTTGTAATTATCAAAACAAAAAAACATAGTTCAAACCTGCAACAATAAAATAAAAAATTAAATGATTAAATTGAAGTAGTAGGCCCTAAATGAATTCAAATAAACAAAAATACTTAAAGAAAATATTTCAAAACTTAGCAAAATCGGGCTCAACTGTTTTACATCCGTTTTTACTGTCAAGAAATGAAAATGTTAAAATTGCAAATCTATTAGACAAATTGAATCTTGAATACTTCCTTAAATCCATCTAAGACCATGTCCCCATCTCTATTTGACATGATTGAGAGAGGAAGAAAATCAAATTTGATAAATCTCACAAGTTAAAATTTACCAGTTCACACTGTAAAAGCCTGTAGGCCGTTTTCCTAAAATTGACAACTTAAAATCTATCAAAATAAAAAATTAATGATCTATTTGCAAATAGGACATCGAGAGATTTCTAGAAAGTCCTCATTTTCCCAAACCCAAGATCTCTATCAAAAGTTATGGCCTTCTAATGTTTTTATTCCTTGGCGGGCCCGCGGCCCAAATTTTTCCCTTAAGCACTTAGGAAAATTTTTGTGAAAAAATTTCCAAATTTTCCCGCCACCCCACCAGTCATAGCCAATCAGAGGCTGCCATGTGGCACCATCGGTGTCACTGGTGGGATGGATCTCCTTTAAAATTAGCGCATCTAGAAAATTTTGGGAAAATTTTCCAAATTTTCCCCACCGGTCCGTGACCAATCAGGTCATGCCATGTGGCATCACAAGGCATCAGCGGAGGACTGGGTCCATTTTTCCTTTTTGTGTTTCAGAAAAATTTTGGGAAAATTTTCCATGTCTTCCCCATCATTTCGCTGACCTACGGCCCAATCCAAGGAGCCCACATGGCATCGCGAGGTGTCGGTGGAGGCATGGGTCCTTCTTATCCTCTTAGCCCTTCGTGGCGTTAAGCGAATTTTCTCCCCGCTACCCCACTTTCCACACGTTGGATTAGGCAATTCCATGTGTCCCATATGGACTCGCAGGAGCATGGGTGCAAGTTTGGCTCCTTGCCCCACGAGGGAGAATTCTCAAAATGTCTCCCATGCACCGCCCCTTTTTTCCCTACGCTAACTTAGGGAGTGCCACATATCACTAGTGGACTTACGGACCGACGGGAGCGTGGGCGCAAATGTGTTTTTTTTTCCCAATGTGGGAAATTTTCCAAGAGTCTCCCTGCAGCCCGCTAACCCGCCCTTTGGGCAAATTTTCTCCCCCGGGCCTACAGGCCCACTCTTAGGGAAAATTTTCACCCCAAGGCCAGTCGACCCATAACTTGAGAAATATATGGAGTTAGGAGGACTTCTTTATATCAATGGAAAGGTGAGAAAATTTCCTATCCAATGGAAATGATTTAGGGAATTTATGAATGTGTTAAGTTTAAGAAATATAAAGGTGAAACTTTAATATTGTTAGAGAGTGTGTATGGTGTTGATTTACCCTCTGAACCTAATTAAACCTTCTAACCCTAGATATTGGACCTTATGACCTCTAATAATTGTTAATAAAATAAAATTATGTTATGGCGGACTAGAATGGTTCTGGAACTTGTTAGTGACAGCTTGTTTCCTTGTAACTTTTTGTAGACTCTTTTAAACAAAAAAATATTCCCATAATTTTTCCTAACTAATCCTAGGTTATTTCTTAGCTCTCAAGTGGGTTGTTTTAGCGGAGTTACAAGAAACATATTTGGAAGATATTTTTAATATATAAGGTTTTTTGATCCTTATAGTACAATAGATCAAGATTATTTTTCACTTTGTAATCACTAAAGGAGACTGAAGATTAAGTGAAGAAGATCAATACCATTAGAGTGTTTTTTCCTAAACACTAAACCCAAAATCCTAAACCCTAACCTTCGATCCTAAAACCTAAATCACGGAACCTAAACCTTAAACCCTAGGCTCTAAACCCTGAACCCTAAATATTAATCCCTTAACTATAAACTCTAAACCTAAACCTTAAACCCTAGGATCAAAACCATAAAATGTAAACACTAAAACCTTATTACTGAGCCGTTAACCCTAAACCATCAACACTAAACACTAAACACTAAACCCCGAACCATAAATCCTAAAACCTAAACCTAAACCCTAAACCCTAAACTAAAACCTAAACCCTAAACCATGAACATTAATCCCTAAGTTCCCTAAATAATAAACCTTAAACCTTAAACCCTAAACCCTAATCCTCAACCCTAAACACTCAACCCTTAACCGTGCAAAATTACCAACAAAGAAGTTCATATTGTTATTATCGTTGGATGAGGTTCGAATCTTAAGGGTCATATTCACATTCGGTGTATCACCATCGAAGAGGGTAACTCCCCTATCAAATTCATTATTTAGTATGATGTGGAAGATGAGAAAAATAAATGAAATATGGAGAATTATATTTCATGGGTAATTCATACTAGTATCAACAATACTAATATGGATTCTGAATACTCCACTAGGAGGGCATGAAAATGTTAGGACCATATTTCCTATTCTCGTGCCGAGAAGCATCATTGAGTTTTCTTATACAAAATAAGCATAACAAAATGGGACTGGCTAAGAACACACAGGGGTTATCAATCACCTAGTAAATATTTATTTTTAGTTCTTAGTGGGAGTTAGTTGCCTATGGCTTAGTGACCTTCTATTCATTGATAATTCCTTCTATGATAAACGCATGGATGCTTTCAAAAGTGCCTTCAAAAAGATAGGGGTAGTCATCAATCCTAGTAAAGAGAGTGATTTGATTTCCAAACAACTTGAAATGCAAATAGATTTAGAGGACATACCACGAATTTACAAATATCTCTATCATTATAAATAGAAGCCAAGTAATGTGTCTCCTGTATCCAAAGATCGAGGACTATTGGGGTCTTTGGCAGGATTGGACATTCAGAATCATCGAGTGTCTAAATCACAATTTCGTTACATCTAGAGAAAAATTCTCAAACATTGGATTCATGTATCTTGGAAAATAAAATTGAACCTCAAAAATCCTCTAAAATTGTTAGTCTAGGTCCTATTCTAGGTCATGTTTGAGTTCTTGTTTTGATTGTGGTCATCAAATATGGAAGTTTCAGGAAAGGAATCCACACTTGAATAATTATTCCCATTTAGATTCTTGGAAATGTTAATGGCAGTGGCACTGCCTGTGGAATTTGGTTGGTGGAATGTGAGGTTGTGCCCTTGTTGGTTTTTTCTCATGGCATCATTGGTATCCTTTCCATTATTATCAGAGTGAACTCCCCATACTTGTGTGATAAGTTTAAAATATCCCTTGTTTCTGGGAACTTTATTTATCGGGATGCAATAACAAGCTTAGTTTTGGTGGGTATTAATAGAAAAAAGAAAATAATTTTGATTGGAATTACTTATGAATTCATTCCTTCACTTCGAGCATATCTTTATAAATTCCATTTGGCTTCCCAAGTTCTCCATATTTTCAAAATTTGGGTGGAATTGAAATTTTGGATCTCTAAAAGCGTGAAGAAAATGACGAGTTCATTTCCCACAACCTTTCTTGAAGTGAATCTAAACCAAATGAAATTTTGAATTTGGAGGTGGCATGTAGTAGTCACTAATTGTCCTATCACAGATTTACTTATTGATAATTAATTGTTATTAGTTGTATTTATTTTCCATTATTATGATAAGTGAGATTCTTATATTATCAAATCACTGTCAAGTTTATTCATTGAATACAAATATTATTGTGGCATGGTTAATGCAACTCCTTAAAGCCTCCCATAATTACGAATACCTCTCCTACAAAACCCCATACAATTGTATATATGTTAACCAAACTTGTCATACCTCCTTGAGATTAAGAAGGGTGTTTAGGGATGCTTTTAGCTTACTTGAAGAGTTTACAGTTTAGACAAACCAAGAAGTGACCAATGAAACTTTCTCATGTGTAATGTCAGAGAAATTTTGGTATAGGAAAGTGAGAGGAGTATTTGGATGAATGTTGAGCAACTAGATCAGTGAAATAGGTGGTTTAGTTTTCTGAGAACATAATGGAATCCTAAAACTCCTACAAATATTAATAACCAATCAATAACACATCTAAAACTCCTACAAATATCAATAAAAATTTTAAATGCCCCAAAACCTAAACAACGCCTATATTCTTTCACAAAATAGATATCGATTGTATAATTTAAACCCTAAAAGCTTGAAGGTTGAATGATGGAATCCTAAAAAATACCTATGTACTGAATAGATTAGAATATGAAAAATTGTCTTCAAAACTATGACAGATGGAGTTATGGGACTAGTTCCATAAGGTGCAAAGTGACCCTAACATCTTATATTTACTAACATAAATTTAAAGTATAAGAAATAGTAAAATATAAATAATAATAAAAGAAAAACTTATACTCAAACATTTATTTTTGTACATAAGAGCATGCATCAACCACATATACTACATAGCACACAAGAATGCGACCGTGATATAACGCGCTCACATTTTAGACTTGGTAACAACCAAACCTAATGATTGAAAATGTGCATCTTATATTTACTAAAATAAATTTAAAGTATAAGAAATAATAAAAATAAATAATAATAAAAGAAAAACTTATACTTGAACATTTATTTTTGTACATAGAAGCATGCCTCAACCACATATACTACATAGCACACAGAACGTGAGTGCACTATAACATGCTCACGTTTTAGGCTTGGTAACAACCAAACCTAATAATTCAAAATACACTTGCGCTTTAACCAAACTCTCTCATATTTTTCTTAAAATTAGATTTTTGTCCACTTTTTGGAACCCCATATTTGTGTATAGGCCCAAGTAATTGTGCAAACATATTCATAGTTTGGTTTGTGATCTGGCTAATGTAAAAGTAGCGTGAACTCTTCTTATACTCATACCCTACAGCTGTCTCCTTAACGAAATCCTTGTCATCCAAATCATCCTCCATCGATTCTCATGTGCATATAAGTCCAGTGTAATTTGAAATCAACTGAGAAGTTAGGTGCATTATTCTTCTTGCAAAGTAGAAATAATCCTCATGTACGCATGACATCAACCACTAGTATAACCTATTGGGTTTACCAAAATAGGTAAACTCATAGAGTTCTAGGAGTCTGACCTTCTCCAACATGGCTTGTATTGAGTCGTCAAAAAAAGGCTTATCATCTTGTTTCTTGTCTTCATTCGGTTGAACTAACTCCAGCGCCATATCCTTTTCTGTGGTATCTGTTATGTGGTTATAATTGCTTATGGCCATCTTAAACACATCAGAAACCCACTTAATTCCTATCAACACGCCATCTGGGTACTGCATTTCCACGTATCATTCGTTGTTAAAACTTGTTTATGCAACATGTTTTTATTTGCTCTTGCCCTTGCCCTTCTTCAGTGAAACATTAGATCCCTTCCTTGGTGCCATTTCTTCTTTTCTAGTCCTTGTAATATCTTCCTTCCTTCTTTCCCTAACTCTTCTATGTCTTGCATCTTTACTCCTTTGCGAAAACTCCTCCAAATCGCGTTCCCTAGCTGTGAAAACACTATCTTATAAAATATTCCTTCCACAAGTTGACGTAACACCCGTGGGAATCCTCCAAATACACTTCTCCACCCAATCCCATGTACTTCCTTTCCACTTTTGGTTAAAAATCCATTAAATCTCCTACTACGCATGTAAATCTCCACATTTTTTCTTCTCAAGGATTCCTAGTTCATGAGAGCTCTTCAAGAACAAACAAGGTAAATAGAATAACTCACCCCGACCTTCTATTTATAGCCTTTTTATTTTCCCCGCACAAATTCCCATGCCACCTATTAATGTATGAATGCATTAAATTCAGATTTTTGCAATGAAATCCCTCCATGCATGAACTCACGCTAAAATTTCCGCAACCTTCTAGCACACATGACTTCTTTGACATTAGATTAACTTGCATGCACTGCACTCCCGCGAGAAGTATGTCATCCCACTAGCATCCTTTACCAAGTTCTTACCTTCTCCTACCTCATGTTTCTCTTGTTATTTTTACCCTTGTACTTGATTTTCTCAAAGCCTTTTGGCACCAATATTATCTCATGATCCCCTCTTCTAAGCATGCTTTTCTTAACCCAAAATATTTTTATTTTATCACTTGGGCTACCTATACACATCACTTCCAACACTTCTCCTTTGACACCTGCCACCCCACACTAAATAGATGCGCAGTCCTTTGCACATAAAAATCATTTTAAAAATTAACAAATTATTGATGTGCAAATACGCCAAAAAATAAATATACAAATAGAAGCGACAAAAAGGGAAACACATAGAAAGGAAACCACATTGATGGAAATCCTAAGCTACATGGCAATATAACCTTATGTACAAACACAAAGAATACTTATTTATAGTAGGGCTTCAGCCTCCTCCCATTGAAATACCTAAGAAACCGTGTTCCATCCAGAACTTATAACTAGAAAGCACCTGAATCACGTATGTGAGTGATAGTGTATGGTCCCAAATAGTGTACCTTAACCTTCCCTAGGTGGCGCATAAACTTAGAATCATATAGTAGAAAAATATTCCCAACATCAAGCTTGTTTTTTTAATGTGACAATCATGTCATGCTTTCTATAGTGATTTGTCCATATTATAACTCCATCTAGCAATGGAACACCTCTCATCTAGCTCCATAAGTTTATTAATTCACTCCTCTAATACTTTTTCATCAGCCAATCCTCCTATGCGTGTAATAATCAATGATGGTAACATAGCCTCTGCACCAAACACTAATTGAAAAGGTGTGGCCTTGTTTAGTATTTTATAAGTATTCTGATATGACCATAACACGGAAGAAACTTTATCATCCCAGTCGTGTCTACAAACATCACAATTCTTGGTCAACGTGTGACTCAAAATTTTGTTAAAAGATTCCACTTTGCCCCATTAACTTATGGGTGATAATGGTTACTCTTGTGATGAGCCACAATAAATTTTGCTAATAGGATTCTAACTATCTCATTTAGGAAATGAGTACCCTAGGCACTTGTTAAGCTCAACGAGAATCCATACATGTTGATTATATTTTCCCACAAGAATCTAGCTGTTATTGTCATTGTGTAATCCTTCATATGTGTCTCTTATGCCCACTGTAAGATAGTCTGTGCATGTATTGACATAGACTAACCCATTTTTCACACCGCTGGGGAAATAGGGCATAAAAATTCAATTTCCAATTTATCGAATGGCTCTACACTAATAATAGGTCTTAGTGGAATTTCATTTGTTCGTTCTGGTTTACCAAGGTGCTGAAAATGATCACATGCATTACAATACTCAATACAGTCCTTCTAAATTGTCTCCCACCAAAGACCAACTAAAATAATTTTACGTGCGGTTTCATTCCCCGCATAGTGACCTCCTAGAATTCCACCATGAGCCTCTTCCATGATTGTATTATCCTCATGTTCCAACACACACCGACACAAAACCTCATCTCGACCTAGTTTTTACAGGTCTTTACTAACCAACATATAGTGCATGAAGCATATAGCCAACTACTTTTACTCTAATTTCTTCATTCCTTCTCGCGCCACACCCATCCGTAGGAAAAAAAAACAAGATCCTCTAATTCGGATGGTTTACACTACAATCTAAACAATTGTGCATCTGGAATTGTATCCTCCAAGCATTGTGCATCCTCATTCAAAGTAATTTTTGATAAATGATCAAGGCCCAATTTACTTTTCCTAGTTTCACCACAACTGTAATCTCAAATTCCTAAAATAATAGTATCCAATGACATATTTTCCTTGTAAAATGAATTTTTCACCAAGTAATTTAATGCCATGTGGTTTGTGTAGAAAATAAAAGGAGTTACAAGAAAACACTGCCTAAACTTTTGCAACACGTAGATCATTGATAATTCCTCATGCTTTCTGGTGGTATAATTTTTCTCATCTTGTGTTAATCTACTACTTGTGAAACACAAGGGATGTGTTTATGTGTAATCACGTAACCATTTATTGTTTTTAACTCGATAGATTGAAATTGTCAATGTGATTGCATAACATGGAGCTTTTCCTAAAGTGTGGGACTTCATGATTGGGAAAAATCTCTGGATGAAGGCCAACTTCTTGTCCTATCTTAGTGCCAATTAATCCAAAGTGGAAAGATTTGTATATCTAACCCTAATATAATATTTCCAAGGAGAAAAAGATAGAGAAAATGCATGAAAATAAAACCTACTCTAAGGGAAGGTGATGCACCAAGAAGGATGTTGAACAACTTGCATAATAAACACATCACTACCATAACCTTGTAATGAAAACAAAAATAATACACAACAACCTTACATGCAATGAAAGATCAGAAAGTTACAATATAACATAGAAGAATTTTATAAGAATCAACAGATATTATTTTATTGCTCTTAAAGTTGATACAATACATCACATTTAGGGCCAAAGGAACAAATTTTTCATTGTAATGTTCAATAGCGAGGTTTGAAATCTCCACAAATATCTTACAGATAAGAAAGATGGGAGGGGCATATATAAGTTTTCCAAACTTTTAAAATGGGCACCTACTTATAATATATAGGAAGAATGAGATAAGGGAGAGAGAGGAGTTCGAAATCCTGCTTCAACCACCCAAATATGCATTAAAATCATGTGCCACAATGATGGGTGCCACTGCAAAACCAAACTCTCTGTTTTTCTTAAAATCAGATTTGTGCCTGCTTTTTGGCCCCCCATATTTATGTATAGGCCCAAGTAGTTGTGCAAACATATTCATAGTGGGGTTTTGATTTTGCTGATGTAAAAGTAGTCTGAACAAATCTTATACTCATACCCTACAACTGTCTCCTTGAAGAAATCCTTGTCATCTAAATCATCCTCCACTCTCTAGTGTAATTTGAAATCAACTGGGAAGTTAGATGCATTATTCTTCTTTCAAAGTAGAAATAATCCTCATGTACGCGTGACATTAACCACTGGTACAACCTGTTGGGTTTACCAAAATAGGGAAACTCATAGAGTTGTAGGAGTTTGACCTTCTCCAACATGGTTTGTACCGAGTCGTCATAAAAAGGCTTATCATCTTGTGTCCTCTCTCCAGTCGGATGAACTAACTCCAACGCCATCTCCTTTTCTGTGGTATCTATTCTATGGTTATAATGACTTATGGCCATCTTATGCACATGAGAAACCCACTTCATTCCCATCAGCACCTTATCTAGGTACTTGTATTTCCACTTATCGTTAGTTTTAAAACTTTTTATACGACATGTATTTATTTGCTCTTTCCCTTACCCTTCTTTGGTGAAACATTAGATCCCTTCCTTGGTGCCATTTCTTCCTTTCCAGTCCTTGTAATCTCTTCCTTACTTCTTTTCTAACTCTTATCTCATCATGCAACTTTACTCCTTTGCAAAAACTCCTCCAAATCTCGTGCCCTAGCTCTACAAACCCTAACTTAAAAATGTTCCTTCCACAAGACAACATAACACCCATGGGAATCCTCCAAATACACTTCTCCACCTAGGCCTATGTACTCCCTTTCCACTTTTGGTTCAAAACTCATTGAATCTCCTACTATGCACGTAAATCTCCACAAAAAAAATTCACAAGGATTCCCTAGTTCACAAGATCTCTTTAAGTACAAATGCAAGGTAAAGAGAATAACTCACCCCGACCTTCTATTTATAGCTTTTTATTTTCCTACAAATTCTCATGCCACTTATTAATATATGAATACATTAAAGTTAGATTTTTCACACGACATCCCTCCATGCGTGATCCCCAGAATTTTTGTACTTGCACTTTTCCCAAAAATTCCTCCAAACAAAGGAGATGTTTGTGCCACCATATATGTCCCAAATGAGAAGTTATACCTCCTAGGTGCAGATCGGTCACTTTCATAGATAACAACTAGATTAGCAATACTTGTTTCTTGATTTGGAAAACTAAGAGCCAGGGGTTGGTCACTAGGTGGGTTTAGATGTGCATTGATGGCTCTCCTTTCTCCACATGATGAACTCTCATCAGAAGCTAAAGGTTTTCTCTCCCATGCTTGCCTAGATGGGGTAGCATAGACTACTCGGGTGGTATGTCCTCTCATGAACCTCAATTCCTTCCTACATTATCTACCTCCATAGATCCATCACTCCCGTAACCTCACATTGTCTATCAAACTCCCTTTCACGAGCTTCACTATACTTGAATCATCTTTCTTCCTTCTCCTTTTCTACTTCAAGTTCTACCATCTTCCTCCACCCTAGCTTCCTCGCCCAGTGCTTAGAGAAGCTTAGCTAGTCATACGGAATGCCTTTAAACTTAGCTTAATGATCAAGATCTTCATAGCCAATGGGTATCTTGTAATAATTATCATCTAGGTTCCCTTACAAACTCAAACTCAGCAAGCTCTAGACAAGAATACATAGAAATGGTGTATTCTAGGGTATAACTAGTCACCACTCTTTTACACCCATGATCAACATCACATGTCCAAGTTAGATCCACATCCTGCAGCCTTTGGTAATCATCTTATGTGCACACATATGATCTCTAGTACCAACTCAATCTAGATGCATATGATGAGAGCCACTCATACAATTCTAGTAGAAAAGTACAAAAGAAGGTCTCATATAACTCATGATATAGGTGTTCTTCTACCCATTTGCGTGCATCAAACTCAATTCTAGTACTAAATATTTGAGAAAACTCATCCTTTATGCTTTTAAACCATGTTTCGACACTTTCCAAGCTCAAGCGCTTTGTGATCATGCATCATTCTCACAACAGCTTCGAAAAGAGGTCCCAATAATGGAGCAAAGATGTAGTCATTTTTATGTGCCCTTAGAACAACACTCTAATCCCATGTGCACTAGCCTATCACCAAACGGGCATTGGGCACTCACCCGAGGCACGCACGGGCATTGAGCCCCTCCTTTATGTGAGAATTGTGAGAAGAGGATGCCATTGATAATAGATTAAATGTAGAAAAGAAAATGATCATGCATACATTCTGAAGGCATGGGATGAGTTATTATATCAATATACGCATTTGGATAACAAGATAAACAACATACAAAGAGCATATATATAACATAAAGATGAGATACTTAGATTTTGCACCCATAAACAATATATTCGAACAAAGACATATATGTATATTTATCGTAGTTCCAATAGCCACATTACATTTTAAAGGGTCATAACAGACCACATGTATCAAGATAGACATGACTCATGTATCGGAGACCCTAGTTATGCTTCCCATATTCCATAATTTTTCAAAACCCATCCCTCTAGATATGATATCATTCTTACAACCCTCTAATGGTAACCCAGCCATTAGAATATCCTAATTTTTCTACATGGATTCTCCTTTCATCCTCTTTGTGATGATATAGATGCTTCCCTTCATCGACATCTATCCATTCAAGTGTGTCTATGTCCCTTTCTTTCTCTAGAGCATCTCTTATAAATAGGTTTAGACCCACCACCATGCCTTCCTCTAGGAGTAGATTACTTTTCAAGTTTCCATGTGGTCCTTCAATGGAGCATGCTTCTTCTTATACAAGCTCTCCACTTTCTGCAATGATGTCTTTCAGGAATGTTCTATGTGTGGGATATTCTTTCCTTGACCACCAAGTCGCCAAGTTGGCACTTTATCCACTCAACACGCCTATTCGGGTCACATTTTTCTTTAAGTGCTTCTCGAGAGCTGAATATGGCTAAGTACTGATATCCTTTGTTCTACCTTGCATGCACGGTGGTTTCTACTAAACTCTTCTAAATCCCCTGTCCTGCGTGTTTTTTCTTGCACTCCCTTCTTTTTTACTGGTCCCATGCACACACGCGCCCTTTGGTACTTAGCCAGTATTTTGAGGTCCAAGACCCAAGACCTTTGAATCATCTCCACATCTGCTTTGTTTATTATTCTCTTCTCCATGGGGTTACACCATCTTTAGGAAGGCCAATGATAGCCATTCCCATAACTGCATATAGCTTGGAACTTTTAATGAACTCCTAAAATCACCTAGGGAGAATTAATGGAATTTCCTAAATCACCTAGGTGGATGAGATAATGTTAAATGGGAGGTCACTTAGACTGACTGGATAGACCTAGGGTCTCTTGGAATGATAGGAATTGAAAATATTAACACAGGGGTATAGTTATCATGCTCGGAAATTGTTGATTTCCTTGTTAAACATTTGCATGATAACAAGTCCCATGTGTCTGGGAGGAGTTCATGAATTTCTTAAAGCTTCTCAGCACATGGAGGGACTTCAACATTTCTTGATGCTTCCCCTACAACATTTATATTTCCTTTAGGGACCATGTGTCCATAATATAGGTAAAATAAGTTTATGTTAGTAAAGTAGACCAATAAGGTCCAAGAGCTGAAACCTATTGTTATGATACCAAAATTAACAACCTAAAATTTTACACTCAAATTAGAATAATTTTTGTTTCCTTTTATAACAATATTATGACATTCCTCTGCATTATAATCAGATTACTAGCTACAACTAGTTAATGCAGCAAGTTAGATTATCTTAACAATGAGCAACCATTCCTCTACATAATTAATTTTGGAAACTAGTTAAACTAGTATATGCACCAAGTCTTAACAAATTAATCAATCCTATAATATGGTGACAAACCTTATTTAGATGTAAGGGTTAAATATACATGATCTCCATAATCACCCTTAACATTCATTGGAATGTTCATAATTAGCGTCACTGGTTTTACTACAATGCGGTAGTGATATCTTGTGATTAATCCTCTAGTGTCTACCTAGGGTCACATAGTAACCCCATCATATATCCTACACTTAGAATTGAGGAATCATGGTGATTAGACAATGTACCAATTGGCAAAAGTTTCTTAGTTATACTATATACGCTTAGTATAGACGAGTGCATAACATGTCTAAACTTGTCTTCTCATCACCTCACTATCATCTCATCACAGTTATCTGGATTCATTAAGATTAAATAAATGAACCTATTACAACTCAATTATTTCCTAACAAGTTCATTTATGCAAGCCTGAGGAACCCCAATGCTTGATATTGGTTACCTACGGGTGGCATATTCACTGCTTAATACATAGTGCATTGGTACCCAAGTTCCTGCTAGGTTCTTATTCATTCATGTGTAGTTCGTTAATGTTCAGATATTTGTTTAGGCATTAACTTACATTCTTTTGGATATTAGGGGCATGAAGTGTTCTTTTTACTCCACATCCACCTCTAAATGCATTTTGAACATTTTTTTATGCAAGAGGTTTGATACCCTTTAAAGGTTGCCATACGATCGACCAAGAATTATTCAATCACTACAAGCTTAACTTTGCTTTTACCCTCCTAGTTAAGGCATTATTGACATCTTTAGGACTACCCATTTGCCTTTATTTATTCTAGGCTAGGTAATGCCACTTAAGGTGTACCTCTTACTCCGTAAGGTAAATTAACCTCTTGGTTATGATCCTGTTTCTTAGGTGTAGTAATTTACCATAAAATATTAAGTTCACTATTCTTTACTTTAGAGCTCTTTCCTTTAAAATTGAACTAGAATTTCAACTATAATGTTCAAGATGTGTGCCCCTTATTTATTATTCCCAAAAATCAATTGAGGAAGATTTATATCTTGGCATGGTTATCAATAGCAAATATCATATCCATTATTAAGTATAGACTAGATTAATATCACTCCTTGTTTGAGGCTAATTCCTTGCTTGATTAGACCTCCATACCCTTAGCATATATTATAGACCCAATGAATTTACAGTTATGGAATGCACTATTTCAGTTTATATCTTGATTACATTACTTTCAAGTTTACTTCTCGTTATGAGATTTAAGAAAAATACCAAGACAATTACTCATATTCAACATTCTTACTTAAGAGACAAGAATAATATTTTTGCAAGTTAGACCATTTAAAAATATCCTTTTTATTCATTTATGAACCAAACATTGTGTCCGTAATTATCTTGTTAAGGTAGTAGTTTTAAACAAATTCTTTATCACATCTTAGTAACCTAGCACAACCAAATTTATTCAAGAAAATGTAGGTTATAATGACCTTAGATTCTTTGAAGAGAATCGTCCAATCATATCCAAGTCTACCCATCAAATTGAATTAGATTATAACCTGTATTGCTATAAATTCTTAGATAGTTTTCTTGATAAATAACTCCATTTTTAGTTCTTAACTAATAACCATTAGAAGCACTAAATATTAAATTGGAAGTTTCCTTAACTTGACATATCAATTATTTCATTTGTTAACCATCCACGATCATAAATTATACATTCACAATGCTTCCATGAAATTGGTACAAATCCATTCTTCACTTTATTAATTCTTTAAAATTTACGTCCACTAAGGACTATTACAAGAAAACTTTGTGAAGGTAAATACATATCCGATAGTACATTTACAATTTGATCCAAGACTTGTATTATAACTTTCATTCAATGCAAACTTCCTCAAGCCGGAGTGAAATGATCCAATCAACCTTATTTGACTTGCGACACTGTATGTTTTTGGGGTGTCAGTTCCATGAAGTGACAAGATTCATCCTACTTGCTACTCTAAGTTTTGACTCAAAATTAAGATTAGTCTACAAAAAAACTCAATCACTCTGCAATAAAAGTACTTTCGCGATAGTTCGGGAACTAGAATCCTCCAGAAATCCCATAGCAGGCAAAGGAAGAGACGCGGGAAATATATGTGTTGTTCCCCTGAAGGTACACTCCGCATATGTTTCTCCCGCATCTTAAATCATTGTTATAGTAGGTATTTACCTTAGCTCATGTTCACCTAGGTACTTTATTTACCTTTATTGTATTTATCCTCACCCACTTATGTGTGTGGATATTTATTTTATCTTATTTAGATATTAGGAGATATTATCTAGTTGTTAGGTATAGTTCTTTCCTTGATCTATGGTATTGACTAGATCCTTGATGTCTAGTTCTCTCCTAAATCTATGGTCTTGACTAGTTCTTTGATGACTAGTTATTTTTTGATTTATGGCTTGATCTACGACCTTGATCGCTTCTTTTAGATTTTATTCTTTGCCTATTTAAGCAAGGCCCATTCTCAATGTATGGTATTGAGTTCCATAATAATATATGATATTGCTGCTCATTTTTTTGCAAAGGTTTTATGTAAAGCTATTTTCGTGAATTGCTTTCATCTTATTGATCGTGGTGTTTGATTAGCATCTGTGTTCTTGGCTTGGTACGATTTGGTTATCATTCCTTTCAATCGCAAGCTATGTGATTGATGAGGGACACCAGTTTCTAACCGTGTCGATCCGTTTTTATTGCATAAACAAACAATAGTCCAATCAAAGAATTTAACCTATAAGAATCAAGGAAATAAATTTTGTTTTGTATCCAACACTATTTCAGCTTAATTCTCATAACATAAAATTCAACCATATACATTTTCCGTGTCGAAAGAATGGCTAAGTATAGAATTCTAAAAAGTTTTTCCATAGTTTACCCTTGTATTTTTCACTTTTAAAATTTTCCAGCAATCCAATTAAACCACACATATTCAAGAACGAGATAAACACTTAAAAATAAAAGATATAGACCAAGTGATCCAAAACTCCGAGATGGAAAATCTTGGGATATAAAAGGAAAATGAAATCTATCTAAAGAAAAGAAATTTACATAACTAGATGATCTTATTAGCATAATTTTACCTTTGTAGCATGCTTATTTCATAATTATTTGTTCCTGCAAGAGAGTTGCCAACTTGGTTGTATTATAACATGTATTTTATTTTCTTTCACTTCACAACCAAACAACAAGTTGTGTTACATGCAATATTTAACAATGAAGTAAATCACTCATACCCAACTCCTTTCAAATTTTTCAAGCATCAGTAGTACAACAGTCAAGGATACCACATTTCATTGAATCAAAATGTTTCAACATCAAGTAAAGAACAACACTTGGTAAACATATTAATCACAAGACAACCACAACAGATTTAATATACAATTTGTTTTGTAAAAAAATATTTGACAACCCAACCACATAATATTATTTTAAAAAAACCCTAGTTGTATTTTAACGT
The DNA here is from genome assembly GCA_018340775.1 of Taxus wallichiana var. yunnanensis. Lineage (NCBI taxonomy): Eukaryota > Viridiplantae > Streptophyta > Pinopsida > Cupressales > Taxaceae > Taxus > Taxus wallichiana. The sequence goes on along the minus strand of CM031242.1, from coordinate 379,380,114 downwards.
TCTTCCTAACAAAAAAATCACAACAACCCATTCCATATTTCCTTGCATTTTATACCAGTACACACAAATAGGAGAAAATCGATTTTCTTTAACCATCTCATCAAACATTTCAGTTGTCACTATTTATTTTGATAAAATTTCAAAGAGAAAATACCCTAACCGAGTTTCACTTACATCCATCACTATAATTTTTGCTAAAAATTTCAAAGAGAAAATACCAAAAGCGATTTTCATTTACAGCCATCACTATTTTTTTTCTAACAAGTAATAGAGGGTCAAGCAAATGAATTTGCTAATGCCATACAAAAATAATAATACCCACTACTCAAACAATATTGCACCAAAGGAACTCAGACAAGAATCAAATCCACAAAAATTGCTTACCAATCGACTTGATAAAGCCACATAAAATACCCATTACTAATAAAACATATACAACAAAAAAAACAGACAAGGATTTATATTCGTGAAATTTTCATCACATTGCAACCACCAATGAAAAAGGAAACATAATGGGAGACCCATCTAATTAAAAATCAGAACTTAAGGGAGCAAGGAGGATAGATAAACCTTGCCTGTAAAATCGATTTTCTTTTGTTTTATTTTCCTCCAAATATCAGCTGAAACCATAGTCAATTTTTTGTGGGTGCTAAAGCTCCAGCTCTCCAAAACTAGCCAAAACCTCCACAATGCCCTCCTCATTTATAATAAAGGGTTTTATCTAAAAATTGATTCCACCATCACATGTCGTGAAATTTGGCAGATTGTCTCCGTGATGGAAGCTCCAACTGCAAGTCGAAATGCCATGCAAAATAAATCCAGTTATTTTCCCCCCAATCTCTCCAAAAATCCCAAAAAAAAACCTAAGTCGCATTTACTTCCCCATCTCACAAAATTCCAAATGGATGGTTTGGATAAGCCTCATGCCATTGTGGGTGGGGGATTCTTTTTAATTAGAAATAGAATATTCAACCAATAATTTAAATTCCCCTCCCTAATCTGCATTAATGTCCACTAAAGTGGATAAAGGAATAATTAAAAACATTGACCACATTGTGGTACTCATTGTCATTTCATAATTGAATCCCCAAACAATTATTATCTTTGGAAAAACCATGCCTTTACAATGTTCAACCACCACGTTATTATTTTTGAAATCAATACCATTAAATCAAACCTTACTTTTCAACTCCATGGGTGCAACAATATGCCCCGAATTTTTCTAATAACAATAATATTAAAAAGAGCGACAACATTAGTATTACAATACCATTCAACCAAGATTATAAGCCTGAGATATTTTTGCCAAAATACTACATCTCAAAAACAATTTCCATAGTCATGATATAATTATAGCAACGACACTACCCAAACCAAACAACAAATTTCCGTATTAAAACATATTGCATTTAACAATACCAATAGGCGGTATTTAGTTATTCGAGTACTTAATATTTAATTAAGTACTTGGATGACCAAGTACCGTCATCCAAAATGTTACTTAATTAATCAGAAACACATCTATTTCCATTATTCATAATTATTTGATTATTTAAATTATTGAATGAAAGGGATTAATTAGGGGGATGTTACAATATCTCCTAGTTTTTACACTTTCTTCACATGTTTTTCCCTATTTGGATACTTACCGTATTCTAAAGATTCATTCTAGAAGCATACATATATTTTTAATAGATCTCTATGAAAGTGTACTTCTGTGTTTATGGGCCATTGTTACCACAAACGAAGGGATTCTTGAGTGTTGTTCCTTTCATGTGTAGAAGAATTTGGAGAACACATGCTACAATTGCAGGAAGAAGTGGGGGAGAAGTTGAAAGATAGTAATGTAAAATATAAACTAGTCATGCGGATGTCGGTAGGAGAGTAAATGCATTTTAAGAAGGAGAATATATGGTGATGGTTCATCTCGAAAGGAGAGGTTTTCAAAGGGGCCAAAGAATATTAAACTAAAGTATAACAAGATTGGGGCATGTAGGATTCTGAAGAAAATGAGTGATAATACCTACAAGGTGGAGCTACTTGACAACTTTGCTATTTCCCATGTTTTTAATGTTTCTGACTTGTATAAGTTTCCAAGTCATGATAAAAATGTCGAGAAGGAAGAATAAGTAAACTTTTCTACACATCCCCTTCAACGTTTTCATCACATTTTAAGTGTGATTGCTAGTTACAAATTAATACAAAGGAAAGATGGAAAAAAACAAGATAGAAGTAAACTAAGAATAGCATTGGATTAATCATCTGAGATGAGAGAGAGCACATGGTGATCAATATTAGTATGCAGAATACCAAGGCTGTCCCCTGTCTCGGGTCACGGCTCACGGTTCACGGCTCACGATGCACGTGGGAGGAGAGATGCCACACGTGACATGATTCGTCTGTTTGTCTTATTACAGAGGCATATCGGCACGAGCAAATTACCTTAGTATTGATCCTATCATCTTCAGTCTTATCCACTTCCATGGTAGTATATAAACAAGGGCATGCCAGCAAATTAATGAAACAATTAGTTCGAACTCATAATATTCGATGGCTGTTAGCTGCTTTGTTTCTTCTGTTGCAATGTCCAGGCTCATTCTGTTTGTGCTGCTTTTACTTGCAGTTTCACCTGCATGTTTTGCACTATTCCAGGCGTCATCAGGTCCTCGAGGAGCATTATCAGCGCAAGAAGGCACTGATGTTTACGTTGCACTCACCAACCTGCTTGGAAACTTCAATACGTCGAGATGGTATGATAGCGGGGTCTCCTTTGCAAATTTGCAGAGCGTAAATGGGAAACGCATCGTCATAAGATATAGCCGTTGGACACAGTACTGCACCGTGGGCACCTGGGAAAGTGCTATAGGCAGTTTGGTGTTAGAGGATTTCAGAACAACTGTTCCTTATCTGAGGCCCTATCTACTCCAGGGATGCTCTTGGGCTGCAGTCTCCAATGGCTACGCTTGGATTGATTTCTACGTCCACGATGCCAAACTTATATTGCTTCCCTCAGAGTCAGAGTCAGATCAGTTGCAGCATATGATGAATGTAAGTAACGCTAACAATAATGACAATGTTGACAATGTAGTTACTAATGATGATGCTGCTATATCTTCTTCTTCTTCGAGGCTTGATCTGTCTTCAACCAGCTTGTCAAGGTTTTCCCCTCTTGACAAAACTGGCTTTGTAGACTGTCCTGTCTTGCCTTTGGTTTTGCTGAGCCACCTTAATGGCATTTGGGACGTTCTCAAAGCGGGCGAGTATTTGACATCTGCCAACAAGAGAATACAGCTGGCAATGCAAAAGGATTGTAATCTTGTATTGACTGATACCCAAACCAATCGTGTGCTCTGGATCAGCAACACTGCAGGCCGTGGAACCAACTGCTTTCTGCGTCTACAGACGGAGGCTAACTTGGTGATCTATAACGGTAATGGTGCTCCAGTGTGGGCTATTAACCAAGGGTGTGGAAGTGGGTGTGAGAAGTTTAGCTCTCTCGTCATAGAGGATGATGGTAACCTGGTTCTGTTTCGTAGTGAGAATAACAAACTTAATAAAGTGTGGGCTACAAACACCAAAGTATAACTAGTGCACTCATCCTCATCTTAGTAACTCTGCTTAGTTTACAGAATAAGTACTCTACTGCAATCAACTTGCAGCGTTTACCCTATATCAATGTGTGGTGTGTTTCAATTTATTACCTTGTATCCTTCGTGAGTCTCAGGTGACATGTGACATGTTTGTGTGTATTACCAATATATATGAATGTTTTATGGAACAAGGGTCACTAAGTCCTTGTCATGAATCCTTTTATCTTTAATTTTTACAGTGAATGTTATTTCTCTAATTTAATTTTTCATGGAATATAATGATAAAGTGACCTGTAATATAAGAAAATTATAGATTTTAGTAACTTCAAACATCATTAATATTAATCTCTCACAATAATAAATGTTTAGTGATTATAAGAAATGTTATATTATTTTTCCTTTAATATTATAAGATATTGCTTATAAATTTTATAATTATATTAAGAAATAAAATAGCTAACACAAAAGTATTTACATTAACGTCTAAAGCCCTTCATCAAATATTGTGAAAAAGATTCTCCTTCAACTTCGTATCGCTTAGAATACATAAATGCCTTCATATAATGAAAGATCAAAATCAAATTCATATTATCATATTAATCTTATTGAATTTTACTATAATAATAATATAGATGTAATATAGCATATTTTATTTTAAAGTAATTTATTAAATAGAATAAAGGCAAAAATTCTTTAAGTAGCAAGTTTTTTGTAAAATATCCAAGCGTCGATGAATATATTAGAAGATAAAAGTAAAGTAATAACCATTTCACTATTAGTAAAGCATAAATTGTTGACAACTCTTATTATTATCATTACTAGTCTTGTAGTCTTTTTCTATTGATAGATTGTTTCTTGTAATCATTTATTACATTTATATAAATCTTGATTGTTTATTAATATCTTTACATTGTTGAGTTGCATTTTTTTGTTAATTTGCTTTCTAATAAAAGATATGTAACCTCTCTTGTAGGGGTTGAACATTTATATAAAATAAAGATCTATGTAAATATGTACTTATTTATACTCAAAATTAATGAATATCATTTAAGCATTTTAGAGTCATAGCTCAATAATTTTAAGAGTGGATCATATAGTCAACCCCTCTAAAATATCTGGTGAACAATTACTCAATCCAATACATTCTCAACATTTAAGTTCATAAAATACAAAATGAAAATAAATTTGTGACAATCTCATGTAGCCAAATTCTAAACAAACTCAATATACTGCAAATAATATGAACTCCAAAAGAAAATAGATCTCCTTCTTCATTATTGAATCATGAATTACAATGTTTCCTAAATAGGAAAACAAATCCCAACTCAAGTTTCCAAGCAAACTCTAACTAAATTTGATTAAATCTACTCTAGGTGGCAGAAATTACTATTTTTAGCAGTTTATTAGAACGTTTAGTTAGTAAGTTTGCATGCTTATTCGTACGGGAAAAAATTGCCATGCATCTTCTACATGCCTAAATTAGAGTAATTTCCAACTTTCCAACTCATAATGCAACTAATAGACTAAAATTAACTAATTCCCTAAAATAGGAAAAAAATGAACTACAACTTAAATCCTAATTTTCGGCCTCAAGATGGAGGATTTTGGGCCCAAAATGTGCCAAAAATTTATCCAACCAGTAGAGGGACAGGTTGACCAAGTGTGTTCATCTCATTGAAACATGTGGTTTAAAAAAATGAAATCAAATTGAAACCTGAAGCACAAGTTATGACCTTTTCAAGTTCCACACAATTACTAGCGCCCCAAAAACAAAGCAGATCCAAAAGATCCACACAATTACTAGCGCCCTGAACATGAAACTAGCTCCTAGGAACTCATGTCCTCATGTGGGAGATTATTTCTAGCCCAGTTAAAATTCCCATACCTCACAACAAGATTCTATGACATCATTTCCAACCAGATCCAGCAAATACACAGTCTTGACTATCTCTAGATTACATAGAAATAAGCTAAGTTATCTATCTCCCTCATTTTCTTAGATTTTTGTATTTCTTGAATATTTAGCATTTGTATTTTATCATGTTGTACATTGTTAGTTACTCTAATATTATATTTAATACAATTTATATTAAATCATTTCCACTGAACCCCGCTCTTATTTGAACACATTTCCCTAGGATCTGAAACCCTCATGGCTAAGAAAAGGTACCTATCTCCAAAGCACGGTATGACCTATATCCGTATGCAAAAAAAAATTCCAATGCCTCTGAAGAATCTAAATTTTGTAACCTCATTAAAAATCCTCAATATGATCCCAGAGTCCTACAATAACTCATTGAATTCCAAAACTCTCTTCCTGTTGGTTTCCAAAGCCCTCATTTTTACATTTTTCCCCTGACCAAAACTTTACCTCATGTACTCCCTAATCTACATTAGGAACTAATTATGCTTTATCCTCTTCTCCTTCTTCTATATCAAATGATGGTATTAATATAAAATCTTTTCACATGATGATGTTCCTATTGTTATTCAAATTGAATGTGAATATTTATCTCCTACTATTCCTACTTGGGAAATTGTTTCCATTAATTGTTGTGATAAATCTAATGCTAGTACTTCCTAAAAATTATCTATATGTTGATGATAATCTTGATGAAATAATTTCTTGTGAAAGCATTATTGATAGTGACTGTGATTATGCTTCTGATAATACACATGTTAATGATGAGGTGTCCTCTACTAAAGTAGTTGAATGTGAATATACAGCTCCTCTTCCTTTTACTTCTAAAGTTATTTCCAATGATTCCCATGACGACACCACTCCTACCCCTAGTGCACCTCTTATCGTGTCTCATGAAACTACACCTAGTATAGTTGTAGATCTTTCACAATGGAAAGATTCAACCCCTCAATGTTCCTCTCACTTCTCAGACCATCCCTTCACAAGACATCCTATCTCTCATGCATGATTTTGGTATTTTGAAATTTGAATTTCATACTCTTACCCTATAGATTAAAGCCTATTATGCCTCCATTGACAACAATTCCCTTCTTGGCAATCCCATCCCTAAGAACATTAAAAATTCTGCTTTCTCCAATGGTTTATTCATGCCTATTGTTTCATGTGTTCAATGGCATGGGCTATCTCTATTTTCATATAAAATATTTTTGATTAGCCATGGCCTCTTATTCTAATGATGAATTTTTACTCAAAGCCTTTCACCATAACCTTGTTGATCATGCTCTCCAATGGTATATTCACTTGCCTAATGGATCGATTAGTACTTATTAGGATATGGAAGATTCTTTTCTTAGAAATTTTATTTGTAACAATGACCCTAAAGTTACATGTAAATGTTTTCCTTCTTTGCATCAAGGAAAGAAACAAATTTTAGATTACATTTCACGCTTTAATTAATGCATGCATTAGTTACTATTTCACCCTATTTATTTAGAAATGCAATTCATCTTTTTTTGTGACTTAATTTCCACATTAAAAGAAAATATATTATATGATACATGTGATTCATTTACTCTTTTGTGCTATAAAGTTATTGATTTAGAAAAAGACTTAATTTTTTATTATATTATAACACCTCCTTCTACTTATTTTATTCATTCTTTACCTACTAAATATTCTCCTCTCCCATCTATTGAGCCCCCTCTATGGTCACCATCTCCCCCTCTACATCAATGTCTTCCTTCCACACCACCGCATTGGCATTCACCTAAGTCTTATCCACCTACAACTCATTAACAAATGCACTTTTCACATTCTACTAAGACAGATGATGTCTTGTGTACCTTACTTGATAATTTCCTAATCCATTTACCTTCCAACAACCATCATCCCCCTCACCAGTTACATCATCATCATCACCGTCATTTTAAAATTTCCACCACATCAATGGCATCAAGACAATGACTTATATGTTCTCCATTACATTCTAAAAAATTAAAATATAAAGGTGTCATTGGCTTCGAATATCATTTTGGTGAGATCTCTCTCTCCTATTCCAAATCATCAAGCCCCTGCCACTATTAGCTTGTCTCATTCATCTCCTCCTAATTTTATCATTCATCCAACTCCTAAGGTCATCATTCATTCACATCCTCTAGCTGCCCCACCTATAACCACATCTTCCTGCCATCCTCACATTACTACTACATCCCATTGGCTTCCTAAGAAGACTACATCCGCACTTCCTACCACCATACCTCCTTTTTTTGGCACAATTTCCTCTGATATCTAATTCAGAACTCATACTAATAGTTCTCATACTCCACAAGATCTTACCATGCACCACAAGCCTTTGTATCTCTAGTAGATGTTATCTACTTCCATTTCATTTCCCGATGATGCACTCATGTTCTTAAGGTTCATACATGAGTGTTGAGGGAAGTGATACTAAAATGAACCTCATTATCATACAGGGGGCATCTCTCTTTTCCCCCTCTTTCATTGTTATCACACATGACTATGGACACTATTTTACATCTTCTCATTTTAAAAATAGTAATGAATCATTATTCAATTCTCTTATAATATCTAAATCCTATTGATAATTCACACATAATGCCTATTCAATTCCTTACTTAGCAACTCTTTCCACTTAACAATAAATTTAAAAGATAAAACAACATATATATTAACTAAACCATGCCAACAATGTATCTCAAAAACAACAAACTAAACAATCGCTTCTAAGTGTAAACCACATTCATCGCATAGTTTACAAATACACATCCCCAATGTGTGTGTGTGTGTGTGTGTGTGTGTGTGTGTGTGTGTGTGTGTGTGTGTGTGTGTATGTATGTATGTATGTATGTATATATATATATATATATACATATATATATATATATACACATACACACACACACACACACACACACACACACATACATACATATGTATATGTATGTATGTATGTATGTATGTATGTATATATATACACACACACACATATATATATATATATATATATATATATATATATATATATATATATATATATTTCACATCAAATTCATAGTTAGAAAATACAATCGCTCAGTGCAAGCCCCCATGCGTCAATACGTCATATATAAATATATCATTTATCATCCTTTCTCTCACTATCTACAATCACAATAGCTCTAGAACAAGAAGCTTCACCGCTAACTCTATGTCATCGATCTTGAGCTCTATATCTCTCTAACTAGCTCCATAATATGGAAATCTCTGTTGTCTGCTCTAAATATCGACCCTAAATCTCTACATATCATGTAAATACATCTTGATCTATGCCTCATCTTCTTAAAAATGGTCTTACTCACTCTGTCTCTACATGATCCTCATCAAGATCACTCAACAAGAATATGCACGTGGTCATCACTATTGCCACTGGATCAACCAAATGGGAGTTTTCACCAAAAATCTCATCAACCTGCTCTACCTTCCCTTCTCCCACTAGCACATCATGTGGCATATTCTATGTCAATGTGTGTATAGAGGTATCTACAATCATCATCCAATAAGCGTCACTTGTAAACCATACAAAAAACTCATATTATACACCACACAACTTTTTACCCATGAACTATATCAAAAATTAGGCAAATAACAATACACAATACTCATTCTCTGCTCATGTCGCCACTACATCGTTTACCTAGAATGTGGGTTCCTATCCCTCAACTCCTCCAACTTTCATCTCACTTGCTGCATCAACAACCACTTGAAATAGAAACAACCACCTAACTATATTTATGTATATATGCATGTAAGAACTCAAACCATGTAACATCAATAGAGTTACCACAAAACTAGATAATCATTGTTTTACTTTCACATATCCCTTGTTTTACTTTTTACTTTGAAAGTGAGTATTTAATTGTTTATTCTCCCCTTCTTTATATTATGAGATAAACTAATTGGTATAATTAAATTATATTTAATTTTGGGTAGGATTTTCTTAAATTAACGATGGAAAAATTGTGATCCTTTTTAATCTTTTAGGGGTTGATTACCTAGGTATGATAATTATATTTCCTAAGTAATTTAATTGTGGGAAATTGTTTTTTGTTTATGCCAAAAGTATATAACGAACCAGATGAAATTATCTTTTAGATTTAATTAATCCAAGGAGGGGAAAAACATTGATCTCTTAGGAAATAAATAAAGGTCACAAAAAGGGGAACAATAAGGGGCTCAATCGCTATCCTGATTATAACCAAATCCCTAGCTTATGAATAAAATAAACAAACACCTTATCAGTAATATTGAAACATCACCTTCGGTGGATCATGATATGAAATAATATCTAGGCTTTACTTGAAGCCTCTCTTCATGGATTATATTTATTAGCCTCCCGAGTTCAATTCGCGGTGGATAAATTATCACTCATGAACTGTGAGAATAATTTTGCAACAACTTAAGTAAACAAGAAAATAATTATCAATGTTTTCGTTAAATTATGGGCATGACATCCCCCACATCTACACTCTCTTTACTCTTCTCCAAACACCTAGTCCCAAAAGTAGTCTTTGCTCTTAACAATCAAACATTCTTAACAATTACTCATCATTCACACTAAACCTTACAAATAGAATCAAGCACCTAACCCATACATTATTATTGCATTCCACTTCCTTTTTTTATTGTTTTTCTGTCAATTGGGTGCGTGGGTGGATATGATGGTCACCTGTCATTTCTAAAATTATAATTAATGTTAGACATGTTGGGTAGGATTTGTGGGTGGCTGCACCTTATGTCTTTTATTGTTTTGATATCCAAATTTTCCATGAACTTATTGTCTTCCTTCACCCTAATTTCTCTTGCCGTGTGAGATCCCCTTGGGAAGGATTTGCATAGGGCATCATTGATTTGACCTAGTAACTTCTAGTTTGTGTTTTTTGCAAGTTTTGTTTTATTAAAATGTCTGTTTGGCTGTGTGTAATATGCTCATGCCTTTTTGGTTAAATACGTGAAGAAGTTTGGTGGTTAAATGTACCTTTCCTACACGTGAGTGTAATGGAGGGATTCCTAGTTGGGGTTTGTAGTTGGTGCGCCATTATTTATAGGAAAATGTTGTGGGAATAATATTTCCCCCCTACCGTGTTTAAGCTCCATTTTTATCACTGGATGTGTACATACTGTTATAACTGAGTTAAACAGATTAGACACCTAGTTGGTTGTTTTTGGTGTTACAAGATTGTTTCTAAAATTCTCCTGTGCAGATCCTACAACCATGGATTTCCTTCGACCTCATCTATATGAGGATTTTTGTCAACTTTCCTCCTTGTATTTTCCTACACTCTTTGCACACGTACCCTCTTGACTCCTGCACCTAAAACTAATTAGAAAACAATTTTCATTGTGCTTTGATGGATGTCCCTTCCTGATCCTTGCTATATTGTTTTTGGCTACGTGTATATTTGGGCAAGGACATTTAGTAGACCTTTATTTATGCTTATCCTACATTCGTCGGTGCTAACTTGAGACCGCCCCTAATGCTTTGAGTCATTTTGGTCAATTGATGATACTTCGTGGATGATTCCACACATTTCATACGTCGTTATAGAGGTACCTGCTTCTGCATTTGGACAAAATTGGTTTTCCACTATGATTTGGTGGATGTCCATACCTTTCTCTAACCTTCCCCTTTTGACACAGGCTGGGAGGATGTTTGCAATGTTGTGGAGTTTGGCTTTTCCCCTGGTTGTCACTTGTCTCCTGGGAATTTTCGATAAACCCTTTTTGGTGTATATATTGCAGTCATGACAATACTTGAGCCACAGTTATTTCTGTCTAATGTTGTTTGTGGATCTTGAAGCTCCTTGCTTGTGTCAACATTGGAGTGAGTGGGGTCTTAGCACCCATCATGTTTATAGATAGAGATTCAACCTGAAGATTGTTTTTGCTAGTCCGTGGAGTGTCCATGCGACTTGTAGAAGATGGAGAAGCAAGAAAGATAATTCTACCATTGCTACAATTGCTCAAATTTAAAAATATCATGAAATGGAACCTTCCCTACCCTAAAATTGGCTAGTCTCTGCTACTTTTGATGTGGGTTTGTATGCCTTGCTGGGAACAATCTCCTTTCCTCTTGAAATATTTTCTTATTTTAACTATACTAGTTATTAGTGTTGAAATGGAAAACAAATATGTATTCGTATTGCTTGAACGATTGACCTCCTAACATTATTTACCGCATTTCTAGGTTTAAGTAATAAGTTTTTCAGGTTGTTTATTGCTAGAGTTTTCAGTTGTGAAAACAAGCCTGTTGTACTTTAACCCCCTGCTCTTTATATGAGCTTATTATTTGTAGATTAATTTTTTTTATTCCTTCTAGATAATTGAGTTGTCCCTATTTCCATGACTCTAGATCTGGGTACTCAAGTAGTTACTCTATCAAAGGATGTCTCTTCCGGGTATGTGTGATGTGTTGATCTTTAAGATTTTAACCCCTTTTCCCCCTTCTCTCCTACTCCTTAAATCAATTTGATTAGTGGAACCAAATCTGGTATAGCTTTACCTTCCCGCTTATGGGTATGTTGAGCACAGATTACTTGGGTCATGAAAACCGTACTTTAGCGAGCAACTACTAGGTTGAACCTGATCAGGGTTGACTATAGTTTTATGGACACTTAGTCATCCTTTTGAGTTATGGAAACAACTTTTGTAATGTTAGTTATTTTCATTTGGTGTTACCTAACCACCATGAGGTGTGGTTGTCGAGGTCTTTTGACCTCCTAGTGCTCCTTTCTTGGGCTAGGTAGGTGGCCCCTTCGTTATCCAATCATTCCCACAAGTCTACAAAATTTATGTGTAGTTGACTGTTGTGGTTGTTATTATTTATGAAGGGGGTATGGTGGCTAAGGTACCCGATTGCTTAGTCTTTTTGCACCTTGGTTTTTCTTTAGAATTGATTAGAATCCTAGACACTTACCCAACTACTTGATGATCAATAGTCTTTGTAGGTCTAGATGATTAAGTTCTTCCTTTAGGGGCACTCTAACCATCCCTTATGAATCTTAAATCGTAACAAAGGTTTTCGTCACCAAGATTCGTAGTTTCATGTGTGTGTTATGGATAGTATTCCATATTTGTCAGAACTACCTTTGCATAATTCTTCTCATGATGACTCTTGGGGCATTTTCAAAAAAATTTCAACTCACTAATTTAATTGACATTTGGATGGTGTATGTGCGTTGATATCTTATTGACTTATGATAGAATGGTTAAGAGAACTAGGGAAAGTTGGGGGTATTTATATATAGATGCATTGTTGAATGATAGTTGAAGTTGATGATAATTTAATGGATTTTTGTGATACTTACAAATGCAATTTTACTTCTAAATGGTTTGAATTATTCAATGAGGGGCACTCTAAAAGGACTTGTGTTGGAACGTAGTGATCCAAAATATTTTAAAATGAAACTATAGACTTATAGAGAAGATTTTGAAATCCCTAATGTTGTAAGACTTGGTTCGATGTTTAAAATGTTATCTTGTATGTTGGAAGTCCATGTACTCTCGCTTGTCATTACTTGCCTATAAGGGCAGTGGCCCCTTCTTATTTGATTGTGAAATTCTTTGGAGTCAATGGTCGAAACTAGTATTATCTTCTTCCCCTTGTTAAACAATGTTGAGTGGTGATCACGTATTACTTTTCCATCTCATAACTTATACGATTACATGATTAAAATTTTAACACACTCGACCTTTCATGTTAACCTTGAAATCCGTGCTTCCTCCTGGAATAATTGTTTTTTTCCGTTGTTTCTGAAAATGAGTATCACAATTTTTACTTTTGGTACATGTTTATGAATGTAGAATTTCTAGTTTGAATATAAATTCTCACTCTTTTAACCTAATTGTTTATTCGATAGAAATCTTGTTACACTAGAATGTTGTTTCTAACTTATTAGGCCATTGGTCCCTTCTGAAATGATTGGTTAAGTTTTGTTGCTTTGAGAAAATGTTCATAACTGATGTAAAAGGATTTATTTTTAGATTAACATGGGGGAAATATTTTTTTAATTATCTTAAGGGGTTGTTAGAATTTAGAGCTTCGAGCCACTTCTGAATATAATGTTTTACTCTTTCTTGATTTTGTTAGATATTAGCTTATTGTTGCTTTGTGTAGCCTTATCTTGCTCATTTCTCACAAACTGACTCAGGTTAATAATGTGTTACAGATGGCTTATGTGAGTAGATGATTTAATGACTTGTAGAATATTGCATTAACTTGGTTGTGAAGTTCTTTTGTACCAATACTTTTATGTTGTAAGATTCTGGTTTGGGTTATGTGGGGAATTTAGAATAAAACTATTGTCATATTATTATGTGTTGTGGAGTTTTTTTTGTGACTATGAGACCTTTTCTTGTTTTGTTACCTTGGAAAATACAAAGGTGGATTACTGCTTGGTTTTCGGGTGATTCTATTGTATTATAGAAAATACTAATAATTGTATAGTGTGGCATGACCAATGTTATTATCTCTTAATCCCTAGTCATGGTTCCATAGTGTTGGTTGTACCTTTCTGTCGTGTGTCGTGTGGGAAATAATTGATTTATCCTTGTATAGTTTTCACAAACGAGTAATGGTAAGCTTCGCTCTTGAGATAAAATGTTGAGTTGTAAATCTTTCTAAGACATAGTAACAATGTGTTTAAAAGGATTTTAAAATGGGCTGGATAATCCATATAAAAGTTAAAATAAAATTTATATATATGAATAAATTAATGTAGATGTGATCTACTTGATAACATTTGATCCCTTGAGCGATCAAAGAGGAAACTATCTTTTGTAACGAAATATAATTACTTGTTTTTCCCCAAGCTAAACTAATCAACATTATCCTTTTATGGTGAAGTCTTAGGTGATCCTATAGTGTAATCATTGACTAGTTTTTAGAAGATAATAAGGTTGTATAAGTGGGAGGAAATTTATTAAGAAACCATTCAATCTCTCTCAATCGTTTGAAATGTAAAATTGTCTTCCTTTGTCAAACTTAATCAAGCAATGAGACCTTAAATCTGATTTTTTTTTGACATGTTACGTTAACCCTCAAGCTAAATTTCTTAAGTAACGTCAAATTTTGATCCTTAAACAAGGAAAATTATTGTTCTTTATGTGATGTTCTCTTGAAATGGGAAGTGAACAGTTTCATGTTGAGATCGTAGATTTCATTGTACCTGGGTGATCAATGTTGGGTCAAGCCTATTGTGAGTTAGTGGTAGCCATTATGATCCCTTGTTGTGTTGTGTAAACTCCAAGTAAGTAAAAAAAAAAAAGTTATCTGAGTTTTTCAGTGTTATATTTGTGTGTGAAATAGTGGGCATTACACTTGGTATTAGAGTGGAGGTTCATGCTCTCGAACCTTTGGGCCAATTTGGAGTTGTGATCATGTTACATGATGGTGTTGCATGGTGGTGATGGTGTTTCTTGAGTGTGGATGATATTGGAAGAGAAATGTGGTATAAGCATGATGTGTACTATGTCGTAATTTTGATGTTGTGAATGCACGTGTTGTGTATGTCACTTAGTGCGTAACTGTTGGCATGTGGATGTGTTGGAGATGAGAGTATTCTCTATTTTTTCATGAATTCAATAGAATTCGAGTGTGATATACCATCTTGTTTTGTGTGTGAAAGGAACGTTATTTTTTATTATGGAGTGTTGGAGCCTTTTGACATTTGTGATGTGTGGGTGTGTTGATGTGTTGTATGGAAAAGTTGGTTTGTAGTGAACTAGATTTCATAATGATGTCATTATCATTTGTATAGAAATGTGTGTGTCCCCATGTTATTTGGTAGTTGATTGTATGTTGTGATTTTGCTCATCATAATTGTAATGCATGTGATATGTAAGGATTCATGTCGTGATTTAGGGACATACGGTGGGAATATGATCCCTATCGTATAGTAATTGCACTTTGGGTGTAGTATGTAGTGATGTGGTGTGTTGTAAATTGTGGATGTAATGTATGTGATATACCTTATATCGATACCATGTGAAGGTGCTATGGTTAATGTGTAGGAACCTCCATTGTTTTAGTAATGTGTATACGTGTTATGTCATGAACCTTACGCTAACCGATCCTAAGGGAATTTAGTAAAAGTGTATGTTAAGAGTGAGGAATGGTGTACCATGGGCCAGTAACTCGAGCCAAATTTCGGTTCAGTAGATAACAACATGTGCTTCTTTCCTCTCTCCCTATGTGGTTGTATGTATACAACCTAAGTGTAGTTATGACTGTGTTTACCCTTGTCGAAGTGGTGGCAAGATGATTCAGATAGAGATGATGACAGTGGTCTTATTGATATGTTGTTTTATGAGCTAAGGCTCAATGTTTCGAGTGCCAACAACTCATTGAGTACCCCCTTGGTGGACAGATAAGGCCACACAGTTATCGTAATGTGATATTATTATGTGTATTTTATTCATAAATTGAAATTTTTATTTTTTATTTATTTCTTCAAGGACCAATAGTTTTCTTGATTTCATGTTTTATATTTTGGGCATTTCCTTGGTTTGTGGTACTAACATGTGGATTTTTTTGCAATAACTATGGCTATTTGGCCATTTGTTTTTCTTGGATTTGGATCTTATTTTAAATTTTAAATTTTACCGCCTTTCCCAAGGCTTGTACTTTGCCACTTAGCATTTGAATCGGATTTCTATGTTGGTTCTATTGTTGTGATGTGTGGAATAGGGTCATGGGATGCACCATGGAATGGTTGGACCTATGGACCCGCTTCATTGTATGGGGGTACACCCCAAGGAGTTATAGATAACTAGCGGGTTGTTGAACCACGAGTTATTATGTCACTTGGGTTAGGGGTGTCTGGACTCTATGTGCCTAGGGCCATAGGGAGACCGGCCTCCTTGAGGGAGGCATAAGAGACTTAAGGTAGGCATAAGATATTGAGGGATGCATAAGAGACTTGAGGGAGGCATACGATATTGAGGGAGGCTTAAGAGATGGAAGGAGACATAAGAGACTTGAGGGAGGCATAAGAGATTGAGGGAGGCATAAGAGACTTAAGGGAGGCATAAGAGATTTGTGTGTATGATTGAGGTTTTGGGATATATGTTGAGTTATTGTGATGCCTTATGAGTGGTCCTCTGTTGTATGTGTTACTCATGTTAGTTGGATATGTTTTTTAATGTTGTGGATATTGCGTTGATTACCTTTTGACACTATGTACATCTAATTATTGTCCTAAGTTATGTGAAACCTTCATTTGTGGAATTGTGAAAATTCTAGTTGTTGTAGTACACTTTTGTTTGAATGTTGTATGTCACTCCTAGGTGTGTGTCAAGTATGATTTAATCTGGATACAGAGTATGTTCTCTTCCATAATTTGGTCAATCTCTTTTCATGTGGTATAGTCACATGATAGTATGTAAAGTTATGTTTGTGAATCCTTAGTGTTATGTATGACCCTGGTTGGGTGTTGTGATAGCAGTTCATGTTGGGCATCCTCAAGAACGAATAAACTAAAATCATACAACAAGGAAATGTTAAAGAACTTGAATTAGGAATAATGTAAATGAAAAGAGACTAATTAAATAATGAATAAGAGGGAACTTCCAATCTTCACAAAACTTTGAAAGTTAAACATCCTACCAAAATGTTTATAAGGTGACCCCATGGCCATGCTTTAACGTCTAAAATTTTAACCATAGGGCATACTTCCATCTTCTTTGTTCTTGTTGCTTACCGCCCTTCCTTCCTTTAGTGTTATGATGTCTCGAGGACAATGCTCTTATAAGGGGAGTGAAATTTAGTGCCAACAAAGACAAGAAACATATTATATATATATATATATATATATATATATATATATATATATATATATATATATATATATATATATATATATATATATATATATATATGGTAAAAGCACAATAAAATGTCCCACTTTTTGGTATGGTTTGTACCTTAGTAAACATGAATTTTTAGTTTAATTGATTTTCTAAAGTTAATAGCCACAAAACCGTACACATTCATGAAATTCTACGAACTAACAAAATGTTTTGTTTAGAGTGTAGAATACATGTATATTTTTTTAAAAATATTTGGCAAAAAATCTAGTATTTTTCTTAATTTTATTCATATGTTGTTTCTTATGTTATTAAAGAGGAATGACTGTCCCCGGTGGTTTTTTAAAATGAAAACTTATCTTTTCACTATGAAATTTTAGATATATGTTCAAGATTATAATTTTGACGTGCTGTCAAAATTTCATATTTTTTTGACTTATATTTTTTTTTAATTAATTATTTAGTAACTATATTTTAAAATAAATGGCGTCCATATTTCAATGCCAATAACTTTTAATATTTATATCGAAATTAATTTTTTTTTCACAGGCAAGAAGAAGAATTCAACAAATACTAAGTATATTTTTTCAATTTTTTTGATATATTGTACTATTTTTCAAATTTGGTTGATTGTGTACTATTGATTGTCCTAAAATACCGTATGTTAGTAAAAATTAAAAAATAAATAGCAAAACAGATTTTTAAAAAATGAAAATTACATTTTTAGAAAGCCAATAAAAATATGAATTTTGTGTCAAAATTTTGTAAGTTAACTATTTCATTTACCCTGATTACGTGGCATCCGAGTGGCAGATTTTGGCTCACAATTGTCCCCCAAAAGGATTTGGAGCCAAAATGTGCCATTTGGGCGCCACGTCACTGCCACTCAGCAGGGTTCGCGTGAAATGGGGTTCGCGCGAAGGGGTTTGCGTGAACCCCATTTCGCGTGAACCCCCTCTGCGCCACCAAAGCGCCGCCAAAACGTCTCCTTCTAGCTTTAATGATTCGCAATTGCGTCTCCCCTTCTAAATTTAATATTTTACAAGTTACTTACTTAATATTGTTCACTTTTTATGTTTTAAATTTAATTTTTTACATATTTTTTTGTTTTAAAGTAAGTGTGTTTTTTTTTAAATTGTTTTTAACCAAAAATATGTAATATTAAATTAGAAAAGTTGTTTTACATATTAAATATAAATTCTATTAAATTTAGAAAAGTTGTTTTAAAGTTATAGAAAACTAAAATTAAAAATAACATAATTTCTACTTGAGATTTGTATATAAATAGAGTTACATGCATGCATGCACATATAGTTTTGTATCAAGTTTACTCTTACACATTCAGATCGATCTATCACGATTTATGTGTGCGGGTGAAATTTTTGAAGTGGATGAATCATGGGAAATGCAAAGAATGAGAAACGAAAATATACCAAGGAAGAGAATGCGAGAGAAGAATGCTAGAAGATCTGTTTCGTAGGAGGGCACAAAGAGAGAGAGAGAGAGACACAACAAGTGAAAGACAACGCTGCAAAAAATTGGTACATATGTATAGAAACCCTTGATAGATCCTAATATTTTTTTAGTTCTAAGGTTTAAATATGATAATTTATGTTTTTTAGATTGCGTAAAGGCAAGGGTTTTGATAGGATCCCATGTGTATGTTTATGGACACAGATCATGATGCGCAACATTATGCTGAAGTGATATCAAAAGTTATGGAATTACTTCCCAAAAAGAATGTGAAACACTTGGTGAAGATGGATTTACAAAAATTAAAATAATTTTCCGAACAAGAACCACTATCACGAAAGAAAATAGCAAAAAGTGTAGAGATAGTATATGGTGAATTTGTTAATTTGACTACAGTTGCTAGAGCACATTTGTTGGTTACATTCTTGAATCATGTTGATATGAGGGAAACATTAGAATTGTTAGGTGTTGATTTTGGACGGAAAAATTCAAAACGTGTAGAAGAAGAATTTGTTGGGAATGTTTTTAAAGGAATAAGTTCTTTGGGTACAAAAACTAGGTCTGCTGATAAGAGTATTTCTCGTAGAGCAATATTAACTTTAGTTGTAAGTGAAGATACAACAAAGAATCATCATGTTACCGCCTTTGCCAAGGCATTGGGTTTATCTAGAAAGACGGTTAGTAGGTATGCAAAAGGAGGAAGACATTGGATGACTCTACTATGGAAGGAAATTGGGCACTAATGTGTAGAAATCCATGTTATGATAAAATAGAGGATAATATTGTGAAGATAGTTTCTGATTTTTGGACTGAGAGGACTCGTCCTTCTCCGAATGTGAGGGATGTTTTAAAACATAGGGTAACTCGCAATAACTATGACGAACATATAAAACATTGGCTTGAAATAACTCAACATGAGATGTACATAAATTTTACAGAAGAAAATCCAGATGTTAAGATTGGACAACGAATGTTTGAAAATTTGAAGCCTTGGTATGTGCGAGCTGATAAATTCCTTGACACATGTTGTTGTTGCTATCACGTTGAGTTTGATTATCACTATCAGGTACATAAAAATTTATAGATTCAATGTATATATATTTTGAGGCATGCTTTCATTTATATCTATATATTTAAAATTTGTTTAAATATCATTTTTTGAGACATGTGATTTAAAATTAATGTATTTCAAAATCTATGTTTTTTTCAGGTGTATAGAAAGTTACGAGAAGAAATTGCCCCACCTACACGTTAGTGAATTCATAACTTCAATTATTTGCAACGTATCTGATGATCATGTTGATGATCGTATGACTTGCATCAAAGGTGTCTATGACAAGTGTGGGGACTTGAAATTATTGCCAAAAACAAATGAAGATTTGGACACAGTTAACTTGGTTGCTTGCAAGAGGTGATATATATAAATTTATGTTTTTAAATTTGGATGTTAGATTTTATTTTGATTTTTATTTTACTGCAAATGAATACATGACAATTTTTCCATGTTATGAATTGATTTTGTAGGTTCAAATACATAAAATATTCAACAAGGCTTGGAAAAGATGCAACTAGGTTGGATTTGGTAGAAGAGGAAATCCCCATTGCTACATTCATGCAAAGTTTCCGAAGTTTAATTAGTCCGTACATCAAGCATTCTCACTATTCAAAGTGGCAAGCTACACAATTCAAGACTAATAGGGACACATTCCCTATTGGTTCCATATTGTCCGTGGTTGATTTTGTTGAGAATTACTCATTTTCTCATCAAAAAGAAATTCAAACACAGTATTATCATACTGACCAGGTTACTATCATGGTTCAAGTATTTTATAGGCATGCACAATTGGATTTGGATGGGGTTGAAAGTACATATGTGAAGCGAATGATCAAGGAGTATCACTTCTATATAAGTGATGACAAGGAACATGACACCCACTTTGTGCAACATTGTTTTGGTTTGTTCTTTCAATATCTTCATCAACGAGGAATAAAAATAGATCACCATTTTGTTTGGTCAGATGGTTGTGCATCACAATTCAAATCCTCTCGCCCTTTCTTTGCACTCAGTCGTTATCATCGTCATCACAAAATTCCTCATTTATGGAGTTTTTTTTAGAGTGGTCATGGGAAGGGAGAACACGATGGTGTGGGTGCATGCATCAAACGTGCTCTAAAGAAACAAAGCTTTGATTATGAGGGAGATCGATTAATTGATGCCCACACCGTTGTTGAATGGTGTAAGAAACATTTTGCAGTTCAGGTTTTAACCTCACAGGCTTCAACATCACACACTTCAACCCCACACAGAGTATTTTGGGAGATAATAGGTACATGCACATTTAAAACATAGATATGTAAATCTTGATGTGATTTATTAAGTGAACTACAAGTTACTAACTTTAAATTTTTTTATTCTAATTTTTGTTGTTTGTTTTAAACTTTATTGATCTTTTGAGCATGATTAAATGAAGGTATTGATCGGAGGACAAAGTATGGATGTGAAAGGATTCCCAATTCTAGGTCTTTGCACTCTTTGATGACTATGGATAGTAATGACTGGACAATCTGTACAAGAGATTATTCTTGTTTTTGTTATGAATGCATGAACAAATCATATTCGAGTGCAATAGTAAAAACATGGGTATGTAGGTGAGTGGAAGCAAGTTCCTTTAGTTGTGGATGAAACATATGGCTCGATCATGATGATAGTTTTGAAGATGTGCCATTATTTCAATCGATTATGACCACATATCTGGGCTGGTTAAACAAGGTATGTTTTATTTGAAAGATCAAGTATAATTTGATAATTAAATATATATGTATATAATTTATACTATACATCCGATCATTGAATGTTTCTTTGCATTTTGTTCTAGGAGATGTATTTGCAGTCATTGCTTTGAAGAAGCCAATATTGAGAAAGTGGAGTACTACTTGTTGCGTTGCACGAGAGGAGATAACAAAGCTAACATGTGAAATAACAATTGAAGTGACAACATTTTTTACCGGCTCGGTTGTAGTGCGGGAACATACTTACAACAAGTGAAAGCCCTCCAAAGTGGGATTCACTTTGTTGATTACAAACTAGACAAAAAGGTGTATCATTACACCCATCACATAATTGCTACAAGGTTACAATTGCAGCGGTGAAGACTATAAATAGTAAACGCAAAAATGGAGACTAGATGTAGAAGACCATGAAAAACTTTTACAAGTCATTGAACAACGAGCAGAGCCACTTGGTATTATATAGAAGGACATGGAATAAATTACTAAACCTTGTTGGTAATAAACTATTAAGCTAGATAGCATTGTATTTTCTACTTGAAGGGACTATGGAGACCACTATACAATAAAGTTGTTTAATACTTGTGATTCTAACTTGTTGTGAGATGGTTTATGGTTTACAAGTATTGTGATATGGTTGTTACATGGAAGTATGTATGGTATAAACATGATTTATTGACTCATGATAGGCTGATTATGGATCAATTGCAACATTACATTTTTCAGATCTTTCTGATGCTTGAAACTGCATCAGTGGTATCAGAGATTGGACTACTGTTTCCCTTTTAATGTTGGCTAAATTTCATTAGTATTTCACTGAGGAGATTTAATGCAATCATTTGCTTATTCTTGTTTTGTCAATTAGAATGAGTTGTATTGATGCTTATTGTCCGATTAGACATAGGACTAACTCGAAGTTTGGATTAAACTGTCTTAACACAATCCTGCTTTCATCTTGAGAATCATAACTTTTTTGATCACATCATGAATAGTTTGAAGTCACTCATGACAAAGGCCTGCGTGCTCTCTTTTAAATCTCAATCTGCTTGGAGCCAAGAATTTGTTCCTGCTATTTTGACAACGCTTTATTTTATGTGGTAATCCGTTCAACATTTCATCAGGATCACACCTTTATGTAATTTTTGCTTGTTGGGATCTCATTCTGTCTTAAATTTTCTGCTAGACAAACTAGTAGTTCAAGAGCTGCATTAGTCTGTAGCTATGGGACTTGTCTCAACCTAGTGACACATTGACATTAACATCCATCTATGACCAATTATAAATGGCATTTTTTTGCATCAATTTGCTTCACGTCTCAGATTTGATGTTTTCTAATAAAGTTCAAAATATTGAAAGTTGCTTTCTTAAAGGTGTTCAAACATGGGGTAGCTGGTGTTCAAACATAGGCATTTTGACATGATATTTCATTGAATTAAAGGATAAACTACTAAGCACAAAATAGGATGTCTTTCCATAACCAAGACTTCTTTTGGGGCTAACAGATTTTGAGCTGGGGGTATGGGGAAGAAAGATAAAGATTATGGTTTTCAGGATAAAGTGTACTATGTAGATATCTTTGATGGAATATTATATCTTTGATGTAATATGCTAAAATAAAATATTAATTTCCATAATGGGAAGGAGAGGGGCTTTATGCATGCTACATGCATGATTTTTTACTTACATAAACTTCCCATTGCATTCTCAATTGTGTCAGTATATATCAATCGAAAATGATCGACCCAGCTTCGATACCACTGTTGCTGATTGCCTTCCCTCTACCTATATAAACACAGGAGAAGACGAAAGTATGGCTGTATATGAATATATAGATATATTACACTATTGTAGCATGATGATGCAGCCTTCTTAGATCTAGAAGTGTGGTAGGTGTATGCGGTGTCTTAATGTGTCTTACACTAGGAAGGAAAAAGTAGTATAAGAACATAATTGTGGTCCCTTGTATATTTTTATAGCCTCTTCATGGGGATGTCAACAATCTTGTTTACACCACAGAGGCAGCTGAGCACTCTGTCACAAATGAGAGTGACACATAGGGATCCATATCGTTTACTTTCCTAGGAAATGCAGCCAGGGACTTGGGGATCTACATTCTACACATAAAAGTCAATCAACAATTATTCAGAACTTAGCAATTCAAGGTTATTAATCTATTCTATCTAATTAAAAATCAACACTATGCAGATTTGAAAGTAGACCATATATCATTTCCTGAAGTAGTTATCTTGCCATTATGATTCTAGGAAGGATGCGATTTTAACCATGAGAAAAAAGGTAGATATCTGATGAGCAAGGGCATAATATCCATAACAATTGTTGTATCAAAGGTTTCTAGAAGTAGGTTTCACTGCTTAGAAACACAGAAATAGTCCCATTGTTTATATGGAAGTACAAGGTAGTTCACTGTGTGTATGGAAGTACAAGGCATTTTGTAATGTTTTGAATGTTTCTCCAACTTGCATGCCCTTATTTTTACTGCATATGATCATATAATATAAGTCATAGAAAGGTTACTGAAAGAAAAACATCTTTTTACAAAGGAAATTAATCAAGGAATTTTAGAAATTTTCTACACAGCTTTTCCAAATACTTGTTCCATCATTATTATCGACCGTGGAAACATTATGTATTTGAGAAGTTTTCATGTTCAAGCACATGCCATAAGGAGGAAAAACTACTTCAAGTTTTTGATTGAGCAATTATTGCCTGTTCCATGACGTTTCTTGCCTTTTTATCGGTTTTGTTTTATGTCATTTAATTATGTAGAAAATCTCTGTAGAGCAGGTTATGCATAATAATCACCTGTAATGGTTTCCATAGGTGATTTTTCTTGACAGTTTTCAAATATTCTATGGAGAAGTGGACTATGCAATCTAATAATCATGTTGTATTTGATACAAAATGAGGATGGCATTGAGCAGATCTCAGCATCAAACGCCAATGACTGAAGAACTTTTTGAAATCAGGAAACCAATCAAAGAATTTTCTTAATTAATTCATGCTAATCAAAGGCATTGGAATGGGAACCGATACTATTTTTCTTGGTGAAATATCTCTTCTAACTCTGATGGGATGATACAAATGAAGAAAAGCTATAATAACAGTTTGGATGTTTAGGATTGAAGTGAGAGTATATGATTTGTTGGAATGTGCTTAAATATTATTATAATTGCATCCTCGTATCCTGAATTTCTCAATTTATCTTTTAGTTATAGGGAAATCCTAGTAATAAAAGTATATTGGAGGGTTGTACAATTAAGCTCACCTTATTTACATGTATTTTAATAACGACTTATTTATACATCGTAGGTTACATAATGTATATGCAAATGAGCTGGCAAAATAAGGTTCAAAATTGAAGTGTGGTATAAAGGAGTTATTGGTTTGGTGAAAATGTGATTTGTTTCAAGATGAAGTCCCTAAGAGGCAAAGAGACTCAACATATAATATTATGTTATTAAAAAGTCTTCATTTTTTAATGGGTAGTTTTTATGTTAAAAAGATAGTTAATAGAAGGAGAAAAATTGCAAAAAAATTCAAAATGTATTGATGTCCATAAGTGATCAAAGATGGTTGCTGGAACTGGATTATATATCCATATACAATAGGGAAGTACTGTGGTGAGACGAACCCTAGGTTCTGAGAAATAACTAAATATTAAAAAAAGAAGAAAAAAGAAAAGGGAAAAGATGTTAAAGTGATGGTTTATGATTTACAATGAAATGTGTTTGAAAAATGTAGATCTTATGATATAAAATACCATTCGTTTATCAATTTTTATAACTTACCTTTAGGTTTTTGTCTAAGTGCTTTCAAAACTGATGTTCTCAATGCTTCCATTTCAGCGGCTGGTCTGCTGCAGTTGAAGCTCTAACTGCATTTGTGAAGTACTATGTTGTTCCTAACAGATCATCTAAGAATGAAGGAATTTTATTGCAGCCTGTTCTCGGTTATCTTAATGGGTAAGTAGACATACCTTCTTAACTTTTCTTAATTTTCCGAATGTTTTGTGCAAATAATATACTCATGTAGTACTCAATTCTCCGAGGTTATTACTGATCTTACTTAATTTCATATATTTTATTTGTTGATAGAATGATTTTGACTGTTTGGCAGGGCGTTATCCTACATTTTATCACTAACAATGAAATAGTTACAAGTCCCAAAGACAGCCATGAACTTCTTTACTGTTAGAACTCTAATAGCATATCAAGCTCTTCCCGATCCTTTGGCATACAAAAGTGATCATTCTCGATTGCTTGGGCTTTGTACTACCCCATTCAGGTTTATGTTTTTCTTAAGGGCACAAATTTCACAACGAAAAGACATTCAAATTTAATGAAGTATATTTCCAATATAATGTTGATTAATTCAAATTTAAAACAAGAAATCATGTTAACTTAGAAATGCTACAAATATAGAAGTTATTTTGTGGAACCAATCATACTTGTCTAGATGATACACGCCCTGCCCCTAAATTGATATGGGTAATGTTCATGTTCACTAAATAACAGGGATTCTTCAAGTTGCGAAGAGAGTTCAAGTTTGAGGCAGCTCTTAGACCATAGAGATGCATCTCTTGGCCCTTTGACTCCTGGAAGGTTTGTTATCACTTTGTAAAGTATTGGATCAATCTATTTTTAAGTAGAATGACATAGGAATTACCCAATTCAATGTATTTTTAATCTGACAGGTTGTTCCTTGTGATGAGATTGCACTTGTATTTTGAAATTTGGCCTTGTGCATAACTCTTATTTTTGTGTCTCTCGCTTCTATATTTTGTAATTCATGTTTATGATGGAGCATGTGATAAGCGAGAAATGTTTTACAGGATTCATTTGAAGATCGATTCGCGCATTTGAAGGTGGATCAGATGGGCCTTTACCTTGTATATGGGAAGATGAACTTCCTATTTTTCCACAAGTGAGTGACCTAATGTCTTGAATTATAAATCACAGTAGCTACATAAGTAACATGCTCGTGATAGGAAAATTGGCTTAGTTTGAATTGTATTTGTGAGTTTTTCATGGTTTCTTATCTACTTTATGGCTTGAATTTATGGTGTAAATAGATTTGTTTAATTGTATCCAGTATTGATAGGCAGTAGACAATTGAATCTTTTCCTTGTTGGAGCCTTTCCGAAAGCATAAACTTCACAATTCAATTTCTACACTACCGGTGTCTTTTGGGATGGTCTTATGAATTCCTAAAGTTATTCTTTTTATTATGCCTGTTTTCTTAATTTCTGGTCATCAAGAATCCGGATTTTGCTACCCGAAGGTTGTTCAGTACTTTATAGAAGACGCTTTAGTCATTATACGAGTTCCTCTAAAAAGTTATCTTAGCTTTAGAGTCAAAATATGAAGTCGGGATAGCGGGATTTCAAACAGGCATTGGCATGAGTAAACAAGAATAGTAGTAGTCCTCTAGGAATGATGGCCTCATGAGGCATAAGCTTAAAAGAAACAATTTAATTTCTTTTACACTATTGGTGTCTTTTGGGATGGCGTTATGAACTCCTAATGTTTTTCTTTTTATTATGCCTCTTTTCTTAATTTTTGGTCATCAAGAATCTAAATGTTACTTTGCTGAAGGTTGTTCATTACTTTATAGTAGGCACTTTAGTTGTGATAAGATTTCCTCTAAAAATTACCATAGCTTCCTCTAAAAATTACCATAGCTTTAGTGTCCAAATATGAATGCCGGATATCAGGATTTCAAACAGGAATTAAGCCTGGGATGGGAAAACCACTAGTGCTTTTTCTATTTTGGGTTTGTGCCATATAGTGGTGCAGAATTATCACAAAGTAAACAAAGATTTGCATCTTTTACCAACACTTTGGTTGATCTTTGGAAGTATTGGCTTCCTCTTCTTTTTGTCTCTTTTGTGCAATATGCCTACGTCGCTCTTTTTCCTATCACTATGCGTATCTGAATGAAATTTCTTTAATTTTGAGGCCAATCATATGAAATTAAACGAGGCTTCCCTTCCTTTGATAAGTGCACCACTTTCTCTCGTATTAATCAATTCGAGACCATTCAATCTTAAGGTCATCTTTCTTCCGAGAAATGTGTCCATCCTCTATATGCTTTGCTCATATATGATCAACATGTCGTCGGTGAGACTATGTTTACCCTATTCGACTCCCCTTATATTGAACTTAACATTATCTTATGACTTTGTCGTCATGTAGTCTATACACTTTCACTAAATGCGAGTTATATCTTTTATGCAATGTGAGCTTACACCAAGTGTTGACATGCTTATTATGATGCGAAAAAACAATCCTTAAAGTTGATCTCTATGGGATCATGTTTTGAGTTTCTCTTGAGCTTGTATTGGGTAAGGTTATGGGAAAAGTCTGCAGAGATATTGGTGGACTTCTTACTCGACAAAAACAAAAAATAGTAAATTGGAGAGGGGATGTACATTAGGTCCCGAATACTAATAGTACTCTCGAATGTTTGGAGTGGAGCTAATCCAACAGGTTATAACTTAATTAACAATGAAAAAGCTTAATCACATCATTTTAAACAATGAGGGTTACTTTAGAGCTTTCTATAGAGCGACTCCTGTTGTGATGATAGATGTGGCAACTTTTTAGGGAGCACTTATCAAAACAACTGGTGAACTGACAAGACCAGTTATAGTCTTTAGCCATTGCCTATATCCTTAGAAATAGTACAGTCCAAAGTTTGGAGTGGAACGATCCTAACCGGTCATATCTTCATGAACTAGGATATAGCCTGATCACAACATTTTAAACTTGTCCGACCTGATCTTCTTGATGTCATATTTTAAAATTACATCTCCAGGGTCTAAATTCACGTGCCTGACGTTCTTATCATGCCACACCACACCTAATGACAATTTTTAGTATCAATCTCAACCATTCTTGTCATCACCTTATCAAAGATGTGGAAAATAGTACTTTCAAAGGTAGTTGATGCATTGTACGAATGAACATCATCCTATTATTAGGGTATATACTGTTCTTGACCACAAATGTTGTTTCTAGCGTGTCCTCATCTGTAATTTTAATCCAGCTATACCCAGGAGACCCATTAAGGGATGACGATATCCCGTGACCTGCCACTTCTCCCAAAATTAAACCTGTAAAAGGAATGGGGAAGGGGTCTTTTAAAGCATGGCATTGAAACTTTTGAAATACACATGTAATATTTCCCCTATTGTTTGGGCTGGTAACAATATGGGAGATGTAGTTCTTGTTAGTATATTCCACCAACACCCAACATCCCAACTTGTGCTTGCACTTTTTAATTTCATATGAGTTTCAAGTGGTATGGTCTTCTTGAAATGGGTGTTGCCTCATGAAATAAAAGGAATGAAGTGAGCAAATTGTTAAAATGACACGCTCTACAAACCTTGAATTCCAAGCAACAAACCTTGAATATTTGGCACATCAAGATAAGAGGAACAAGCAACTCCTACAACATTCAGTCCTTGCCAGACAAAACCCTGCGATTCAGAGTCATTCAAAAATACTTTACCCATCATGTGGAATCTTTGGTTAAATTATAATTGTGTCTTAGCAAATAAAATCCTATCACAAAACCATCAATACATTTCACTCATATCTCAATTTGACCTGTATGTCTTATATTAAAATATTGCCCCAACCCATCCCCATGGGCTTGGCCCAACCGATCAGGGAGGTTGTGTGTGTTAGAGCATCCCAACCTGGTAGTCATGAGTTTGAGTCCCGAATTTAACACACTATGGAGGAGCATGTACATCATTGCCAAGGTTATAGTGGCAGGCTAATTCAAACCCGTAACCTCCAATAAAGAGGCTTCAGGGCGACTAATTTGACAATTTCTCTCTAATCAAAAAATAAAATTAAAAACATGCACCAACCCTGACCTACAGTCTCATTTAAGAATGATGTGCTTACACCACTCTCAATCCTGAACTCTAGAAAGCATGACTATTATTAGCTAAGGCCTTTCATTTAGGTGGCTAGGCTCATTTAGGAATGATGTGCCTACCTAACTCGCAATCCTGAACTCTAGCAAGCAGGACTATTATTAGCTACAGTATTTCATTTAGGTGGATTAGCAATGCTTTGGTTTGATCCTAACCTTGGTCATGGGATTAAAACCCTAGGGGTTAAAATTTTGAAAAATATATATGTATATATAGGTAAAAGGAAAAGATCTACTTGTTCCAACAAAGGTCCAATACCCTGAGGACATGGCTGGGCTAGGTCCAAAAAAGTCATCTACCAAGACGCTCCTAGCCTCTCATGTTCTCTACAAACCCAAGAATACTACCTAAGTTCTAGAAGGACAGATCAAATATGTACAACATGCTCAACAAATTCTGAACAACATGGACTTTGTGATATACTGAAAATTCACAAAAAAAAATGCTCACATATAAGTTTATATCCCAAACATAACGACAAATAAAATTCCTAGATGCGGTGGAAGAGAAATTTAATGACAAAAACAGAGACTTCCCTTGCCACCATAAATAGAAACCCAAAAAAGATTAAGAACAAAATAAGAGGACTAAAAACTTCCTCCAAGAAGGCATAAAACTTATCTGGAGTTGATTTCCCACTACATTAAAATATGAAAAATCATGTGATTGGTTTGAAAAGTGTCTACATTTCCCAATGTTTACAAATTCATGGTAGCTAAACTCCTCCATTTGCAAATACCTGACTAATTTTATCATCTAAAAAAATTTGCTAGTTCTTGGGATCCCTATTTGGATTTCCTGGAAGTAGCAAACTGGAGATCGCACTTCCTCCAAGCAACACACAAACAAGTACAGCTAATGTAATGTGATCAGCTAAATTTGACCAGCCACCATTCTAGATCACTACCAATTGATCACAAACAGTATAAGATAGTCACCATTGGTGCTTGGAAACCGATCTCATCTTTAGTCGGTTTGGCACAGATTTTTTTGCCACTACTGCAGTACACAGCCTTTGAGTTAGCTATGAACTTGAGGTTGTTGATGGACCTCCTTCCTTCCTTGTCTCCGACCTCCAAGGAATGACACTGACTTAACACAATGATAACAAACTAAACCTTTGGAACACAAGTCCTAACAAACCCCCCTTGATCCAAGAGTATAGAAGAGGATGATTCAGAACCTCATGACTATGATGTCATCCAATAGTCTCTAACTCACCTGTAACCTGGCACACTGTACATTGTAGTACTGATCAGCCAATGTCACTTACTGATCAGACTGGGAATATTTGCAAATCCCTTTTCCATTTTCAATACAAACGTCTTTGAAACATTTCACAGAAAAGCATTCGAACTTGATAGTAAAACTCAGATAACTATGCCTCTAAATCAAATAACATATACCGTTCGGCATTCACATCTCATGAAACACATGCGATTGCTAGTTATATACCTATTATGATATCATCAAGAGACAAAAATGAAAGATAAGGGGGTGTCTTATATTCACATCCATAATTGTAAATACATGTGTCTAAGACATATATCAAAATATAATAATAATGTCTAGAATGAGTATGAATATATATACATGTCTAAAATCTCCAGAAGTATGTCTAAAATGTTTGAAATCTATAAAATATCACCAAGTCTCCTCCGTGCACTAGGAAAGTGCCGGACCCGCACTACGCCCTGCTGCACCCTGCATGTTAAAAAAAAGGAATATACATGTCATAAACTATATATAGCATGTACCATATATTAAAATATATAAGCAGAAATCTACAACAATTTCTTGATTAATTCAATACATTATATAACTGATATGTACAATTGATTACCTCAATATTTGTCCTGCTGGATGTTGGGAGTATCTACGCTACCCGTAGATCTTTCCCGTAGATCCTGTGAAACAAAATATATAAAATGTAAGAAGTTGATAAATAAGTTTTTTGAATAAAGTTCATTAATTTCTAACATTTCAATTTAGATTAAATA
Organism: Taxus wallichiana var. yunnanensis; assembly: GCA_018340775.1. NCBI lineage: Eukaryota > Viridiplantae > Streptophyta > Pinopsida > Cupressales > Taxaceae > Taxus > Taxus wallichiana. Next base: position 379,348,512 of record CM031242.1, on the reverse strand, counting down.
TTAATTATATTAAAACACATGTATTTATACCTCTGCGGAACACGTCTCCAAATGTATGGGATTGTCATCCATGACCTCAACACCAGCAAATATGTCGCCAACTAAGCCAAGTTGACTCAGACCCGGAACATCAAGATCCATGTTGTGCTCAGTCAAGAGCTGTGTGTATGTGACACGGGTAGATGGTGTGGGCTGTGAAGCTCCACACACTGGAGCAGAAGCCTAAACACAAAAGTACATGTTTAATTTTAATATTAATAAATTGTAAAGTAATGATCAATTAAAATAAATTTTAATTATATTAAAGGTTTAATTTTCACACACCGGAACAGAAATGTGTTGAACATCAGGTGTGACAATCCCAACTATAGGAAGTCTATCTGTAGCAGCGGCAGTAGTACCCTGACTAGAAGATACACTCCCACTCTGCTCTATAAAATCTAAAACCCCCGATAGTGGAATGCTGCAATGCCGAGCAATCACCTCATACGCATGCAACAAGTCAGCAGCCATGATGCGTCCTAGCCGACGTGCCTGAGCGGGATCTGTAACTAGCTCAAAGTCATCTGGGGAAATCAAAGATGCACGAGCGTATACCTCGCTGCGTGCATCACTGGTGCTACTAGCACCTCCACTGCTAGTATCGCGTCTCTGAAGGTACTGACCCACACGGTCAGAAGAGATCAATTGGGTCTCGCGAGCAATGCCAGCAAGACCCTCGATAGCAACCTCATGTGTAGTCATAATGGCAGTGTCTTTGCGACATCCTGAAAGCCTGATAAGAATGGTTGTGGCCTTGGTACAAGCTGCCACGCGTCAACAACTGCAGGAGCTCCCTCCTTTCTATATGCTTGCCTGTGGCTAATACGGCCACGCCCCTGCCCCAAATAACTAGGGATGTCTAAATAGTTCACCTTTAGGTTTAAGTGAACCTCAGCATGTAGCATCATTATGAAGTATAACAAGATGGTTGGTCATTATTTGGAAATTGTCCTTGAGAGGCCACAAATCTAGGATAAATCAAAGGGGCACATAAAGGACATGAACATTTGTTTACATAATATGCCCTTATTTTCTGTTTGTCTGCATAAAAACTCCAACAAGACCTCTTAACGACTTCCTTATCGGAAAGTCGTGATGTAATCTCATTATAACCTACATCTCTTGAGACACTTGATTTTAGTGAATCCATAAATTTTTTTAATGATTTAGAATCAAATGGATTATATGTTTTCAAACTTGTCTCTATTCTACGAAGATCAACCAGTATTTTTTCACAATGGGCTTTATACTGCCCAATTGTAGTTGGATTTTCGAGAATAGATTGCAATTTTGCAATCTCTAAATCGGTCCTCTCAAACAAATTAGGAGTTCCAGAAGAAGCCATGACTATAAAAAAAATGAAAATAAAATTCTAATTAATAGTACTTTTAATTAAAAAAAATTCCTAAGATATTCTCCTATATTAATGAAAACAGAAATATGAAATTTCCAAGCTTCAATGCAACTAATATAGAAAATAAATTACAAAATAAAATAAATTACATAAATTACAAATCACAATGATAACAAAATATACCAAGTGATGTTGCAGAGTTCATAAATGAAAAGTTTTGAATACATTTAGATGATCTTAAAGTCAAAGCAATGTTTGTAGAAGAGAATGTAGGTTTACCTGGGCACAAACCATTATCAAAGCAGAACAATTGAGTGGGATTCACCTTTCCCTGGAACACAATTTTTGTGCATATGATACAGAATTAACGCAATCAAATAGAACACCAATCCAATTTTAAACAACAAAACACATCGGTAAAAGACATGTCTAATGCATCTATATCTCCACATGTACAAGTTGACCACTTATGCATGCTTAAAAATCACAAAAACATTGAAATTATTTGTAATCTATTATTGATGTCATCACAGTGTTTGTATACAAAATCAGGGATAAATCAACTTTACATTTCAAGGAAGTTGTTTATTTCAAGGAAGTTGTTTAACTTTGGCATTATCTTATTTAACTCATATGACTGAAATTTCCCGTCACATTTCCCATCCTTACTTCTGTCAACATTGTTTTTGATAGTGCCTTACAATATCACTACAATACATTATCTAAAACCTCTAGATGCTACTGGATACAAGAATATAATCTGAAAGTTCAGTGATATCATTAAAGCATGTGCTTCTCAAGTGTAGGCATACATGCAGCCAACGAGTTCTAGGAGGAAACTACTGCCAACGAGTTCTTATTTATTTATATTTATATTATCTTATCTAGAAGCTTTGAAGCAGCCCTAAAGGCACATTAAAACAGATATTGCAGAAGAAATATGCAAAGCTTCCTAGCAGTGGCAGTAGTATTAAGGTTTGTGAAAATGGAATATCTCCATGATATGCATTATTCTGGCAGTGCACTCTGCAATCTCGGTTCCAATCAACAATTATGCCACTATTGGGATCTTAGTATGGCATAGGCAGCTGTGAGCTACACAATATACTCATTTTTCTAGAAACTAAAAAGATCCTTTATGTTACAATTTGCAGCACATAAAAGAAGCCCTTCAAAAAAATACATTGAACAATGGGGGCAACCAAGAGGACCTTGGAAAAATGTACAAGTAACAACCATATGAATTCTTCCTTAGTCGTGGATCAAAGCTAATAGAAATAAAGCTAGATAAAATTAGCTTGAAACTACAGTATAATCGTCCATTCTAAAAAACAATTTTCTCTCGAACTTTGGTAAAAGAATACTTTTATTGTCTGATTGGACGTACATAATGGAAGGGTATAAATATTGCCTATTGCCCTCAGAGTTTCTCAAAGAGACCATTTACAAGTAACAAGGATGTAGCATACAAAACGGGGGCAACCAATTACAAAGGAGGATTCATTTGCCCTTTTACAAGCAAGCTGATTGATTGCTATTGTTGAATCATGAACAGAAGAAGCTTACCAACGTCAAGTCCAAAAAATGGGGTCTGTGGAAAATATCCGGAGCACGAGTCGGGGAAAGAAGTGAAGGAAGTTAGCATAAGCATTGAGACATCTCAATGTGGAGGCTGTTGAATCTGCATCTCGAGGCTACTTTGCAGAGGCCTATAATGCTGCGGTGGCAACAATAGTGAGGGCTCCTCCAAAGGACTTCAAGGTTGTATGACAGAAATGGGCTGTCATTCAAATCTAGACTACATTCGAGGCTTTTTGGTAACCATTCTTGATGAACAATAACGGGTCTGTGAGAATTTCGTTTGATTATTTTTGAAGGGGATTATTGTCACTCTTTTGGATTTGGTTTTGGGTTTTACAGGCGAGGAGAGCACTACGAGCACCGAAAGGGCTGGTGAGGCTCCGAGGCATTGTTTAGGGGTTGTCAGTAAGGAAGCGGCGCGAAGTTACTTTGAGGTGTATGCAAGCACTCGTCAGGGTTCAGGCCCGTGTAAGGTCTGCCAAGGCTAAAGCGCGCTCCTTCAGCGCTCCAAAGATAAGGCCGCCCTCAAATGATGATCTTCAATTGCAGAATAAATTTTCTACTTATAATTTAGATGCCAAGAGCACAAGCGGGTCAGATTCTTCTTTGCCTTCTTGTAAATTTAATCCGCCTATGTTGAGATCAGACAAATCATCCATCAAGAGTGGAGAGATGAGTATCTTTTCCTATGCAGACCCTCGAAGACCCTTTCACTAGTAATTGATTGGAAATATCAAAGTTGTCAGTTCTAAGTTCGTTGGAAAGCACAACGTGACATTTATGAGCTGTTGGAATGGAATAACAAATCTCTTTAACATGGCCTTAGCTTTCCCACTTCATCGATTTGGTTGAATAGACGTGTAAATCAACAATCTTCCCCTTCTTTGTAGTCTAGGCTGAAATAAAAACGTCTTTTAAAAATAGGTATATGCGAGTTTGAAGATTTGTGTCACTTATAATGGTACCAATGGAAACATTGGCATTTCTTAAAGGTTTTTTTTCACTTATGTGTAGCTGACAAGACAACTATAATTGGAATTTTGCAACTTGAGGATGACTCACTCCTTGTTAAGATGTCTACTCTTGGTTCAATGCAACTTCTTGAAGGACTGGACATGGTCTAACAACAACATGTTAAATCACTCCATGCTCAAATGTGTTTATTGAAAATTCATCCTGGATTTGTCCTTGGAACAAAGACTCAACTCAAAATGAAGATGTAAACTTAAAGAATATAAATGGTAGCACCTCAGAGCTACTATTTACAATTTCAAAGCTAATGCCATGACTAAAAAGGTTTTTTAGCCATTGTTCTTCCACACACTACCTATTGGCGATGACATACAATTTCTTGTAACCAACCGTCTTAAGTGTCTAGTTAGAATTTTTTTCGAGTCTATCATGCATACTTTTTGGAAATACAAGCTCACTAAAAAGACATAGATTTCTATTCACAATAGTCTTTGTGCTATCTTTGGAAACACATTATCTTGGAAAGAAGTTATGCCAGACATCAATATTTTTCATAATGTGATTGCCAAGTCTTCTAAAAAATTGGTTATCGACCACTTGTGGAAGAGCAAATGCAAAATATTTTCAGGTTGCTCAGAAAGAGCTTGCTTACAACATTGATTTGGATCACCAAATACCAATGATTGAAGAGAAAATGGGAAAGCTCGAAGATAATCAAATGGTCCATTTTAGAAGATTGAAATTGTAGTTGTAGTTATTATGTTCTAGATTCTTTTCTATGTACAGGTAACAACCATATGAATTCTTCCTTAGTCGTGGATCAAAGCTAATAGAAATAAAGCTAGATAAAATTAACTTGAAACTACAGTATAATCATCCATTGTAAAAAACAAGTTTCTCTAAACCTGGTAAAAGAATACTTTTTATTGTCTGATTGGATGTACATAATGGAAGGGTATAAATATTGCCTATTGCCCTCAGAGTTTCTCAAAGAGACCATTTACAAGTAACAAGGATGTAGCATACAAAACGGCCAACCAGGTATTTTCAGAGTTGACCTTCACATTCAATTCATTTCTATGAGAAAAAATGGGGTTTTACCAAAAAAAACGAGCCAGGGTTTTGCAAAAAATGGTATTTTAGTGGCTACGATTTTGCTAAAAAAATGTGTACGATTTTGCTAACATACCTGGGCTCATCATTGTTGGGATTCGTCGATGGGCTCGCTGGTGTGGTGGGCTCTCGGCTGGTGTGGTGGGCTCTGGTCCAAACTTCGCGCAAAGGAGGCGGGCGGAGGAAAATGATTTCCTCAACAGCGCCTCCAATATACAAATAGGGGGTTCACGCGAACACCATTCACGCGAATGGTGTTCGCACGAACCCCCATTCACACGAACCATTTCAATTGCGCCACGCGGCAAAAAATGGCTTACGTGTCTGTTCGCAAAGTGCCCGGTTCGCGCAAAGGATGTGTTCGCGTGAACCTGCTTTGGAAAACATGCCTTTCCCATTTTGGCTCGCATTTTCGGGACAAGAAGTGGGACACAACACCATGCATTGACCCATATATATGTATGTATGTATGTATGTATGTATGTATGTATGTACATACATACATTCATACATTCATACATATATATATATATATATATATAAATCTCTGTGTGTGTGTGTGGCAAGTGGGATAGTGGAAATGATTTTTGGATTCCACTTCCATTTTTATTGTTTTTCTTTCAATTGGGTATGTGGGTGGATATGATGGCCACCTTCCATTTCCAGAATTCTAATTAATGTTAGACATGTTGGGTAGGCTTTGTGGGTGGCCACACCTTATGTATTTTATTGTTTTGTTATGCAAATCTGCCAGGAACTTACTATCTGCCTTCACCCTAATTTCTCTTGCCGTGTGAGATCTCCTTGGGAATGATTTGTGTAGGGGGTCGTTGATATGACCTGGTAACTTCTGGATTGTGCTAGATGCCTAGCTTTTGCAAGTTTTATTTTATTAAAATATTTGCTTGGCTGTGTACAATCCGCTCACACCTTTTTGGTTGAATACGTGAGGAATTTTGGTGGTTAAATGTACCCTTCCTATGAGTGAGTGTGGTGGAAGGATTCTTGGTTGGGGTCTCTAGTTGGTGCGCCATTATTTACAGGAAAATGTTGTGGGAATAATATTCCCCCCCTACCATATCTAAGCTCTATTTTTATCACTGGATGTGTGAATACTATTACAACTAAGTTAAATAGATTAGACACTTGGTTGGGTGTTGTTGGTGTTACAAGATTGTTTTAAAATTCTCTTGTGCAGATCCTACAACCATGGATTTCCTTCAACCTCATCTATTTGAGGATTTTTTTCAACTTTCCTCCTTGTATTTTCTTACACTCTTTGCATGCGTAGCCTCTTGACTCCTCACCTAAAACTAATTAGAAAAAAAAAATCATTTTACTTTGATGGATGTCCTTTCCGATCTTTGCTATATTGTTTTTGGCTACGTGTATATTTGAGCAAGGGCATTTTGATAAGGCCATTTAGTATAACTCTATTTGTGCTTATCCTGCATTCGTGGATGCTACCTTGAGACCACCCCAACACTTTGAGTCATTTTGGTCAATTGATTCTACCTCGTGAATGATTCCACACATTTCATACATCACTATGGAGGCACCTGCTTCTGTATTTGGAAAAAATCAATTTTCCACTATGCTTCATTGGATGTCCATACCCTGCTCTAATCATCCCCTTTTTACGCAGGCTCGGAGGATGTTTACAATGTTTTGGATGTTGGGTTTTCCCCTGGCTATAACTTGTCTCCTGGGAATTTTCGATAAACCCTTTTTGGTGTATATATTGCAGTCACGATAGTCCTTGAGCCACAGTTATTTCCGTCTAATGCAGAATGTGGATCTTGGAGCTCCCTACCTATGCCAACGTGGGAGTGAGTGGGGTCTTAGCACCCATCATTTTTATGGATAGAGTTTCAACTTGAATATTTTTGTTGCTGGTCCGTGCAGTTTCCATGCGACTTGTAGAAGATGGAGATGCAAGAAAGATAATTCTACCATTGCTACAATTGCTAAATTTAGAAATATTATGAAATGGAACCTTCACTTCCTTGAAATTGGCTTGTCTCTACTACTTTTGATGTGGGTTTGTATGCATTGCTGGGATTGATCTCCTTTCCTCTTGAAATATTTTCTTGTTTGACCTATACTCATTATCAGTGTTGAAATGGACAGCAAATATGTATTTCTATTCTCTGGCTGTTGTGTACTCATGTTTGAATGATCAACCTCCTAACATTATTAACTGCTTTTCTAGGTTTAAGTAACAAGTTTTTCAGGTTGTTTATTACTAGAGTTTAGGGTTGTGAAAACAAGCCTTCCGTACTTTAAACACCCTGCTCTTCATACGAACTTATTAACTGTAGATTAGTTTTTTTTTCTTCCTTCTAGATAATCGAGTTGTCCCTGTTTTGGTGACTCTAGATCTGGGTACTCAAGTAGTTACTCTATCAAAGGATGTCTCTTCCGAGTGTGCGTGATGTGTTGATCTTAAGGGTTTATACCCCTTTTCCCCCTTCTCTCCCACTCCTCAAATCAATTGGATTATTGTAACCAAATCCGGTATAGCTTTACCTTCCCGCTTACAGGTATGTTGAGCACAGATTACTTGGGTTATAAGAATCTTACTTTAGAAAACAACCATTAGGTTGAACCCGATCTAGGTTGACTATAGTTTTATGGACACTTAGTCATCCTTTTGAGTTATGGCTTAATTTTCGTAATGTTAGTTTTTTTCCTTTGGTGTTAACCAACCACCATGAGGTGTGGTTTTCGAGGTCTATTGGACCTCCTTGTGCTCCTTTCTTGGGCTAGGTAGGTGGCCCCTTCATTATCCAATCATTCCCATAGGTCCACAAAATTTACGTGTAGTTGGCTATTGTGGTTGATATTATGAATGAAGGGGGTGTCGTGGCTAAGGTACCTCATTTATTAGTCTTTGTGCACCTTGGTTTTCCTTTAGAATTGATTAGAATCCTGGACACTTACCCAACTACTTGATGATTATCGGTGTAGGTCCAAATATTTAAGTTCTTCCTTTAGGGGCACTCTGACAATCCCTTATGAAACTTAAATTGTAACAAAGGTTTTCGTCATCAAGATTTGTAGTTCCATGTGTGTGTTATGAATAGTATTCCTTATTTGTCGAACTACCTTGGCATAATTCTTCTCATGGTGATTCTTGGAGGAATATTCATAATGTTACAACTCATTGATTTAATTGACATTTGGATGGTGTATGTGCATTGATTTCTTGTTGACTTATGATAGAATAGTTGAGAGCACTACAGATAGTTGGGGGTATTTATATATAGATGCATTCTTGATTGATAGTTGAAGTTGATGATAATTTAATGGCTTTTGGTTATACTTACAAATGCAATTTTACTTTTGAATGGTTTGAATCATTAATGAGGGGCACTTTGAAAGGACATGTGTTGGAAAGTAGTGATCCACACTGTTTTAAAACAAACCTATAGACTTATAGAGAAGGTTTGTAAATCCCTAGTGTGGCAAGACTTGGTTCGATGTTTAAAATATTATATTGTTTGTCGGAACTCCATGTACTCTCCATTTTCATTACTTTCCTATAAGGGAAATGACCTCTTCTTATTTTATTGTGAACTTCCTTGGAGTCAATGGTCGAAACTAGTATTATCTTCTTCCCCTTGTTCCACAATGTTGAGTGGTGATCGTGTATTAGTTTTCCATCCTATAACTTATATGATTACATTATTAAAATTTTAACACACTCGACCTTTCATGTTAACCTTGAAATATGTGCTTCCTTCTAGAATTATTGTTTTTTTTGTCATTTCTAAAAATGAGTATCACATCTTGTGATTTTGGTACCTTTTTATGAATGTAGAATTTTTGGTTTGAATATCAATTCTCAATCTTTTAAACTAATTGTTTATTTAATGGAAATCCTGTTACACTAGACTGTTGTTTCTAACTTACCAGGCCATTGGCCCCTTCTAAAATGATAGGTTAATTTTTTTTTTTGAGACAATGTTCATAACTGAAGTATATGGATTTATTCTTAGATTAGCATGGGGGAAATATTTTTTTAATTGTCATAAGGGGTTGTTAGAATGTAGAGCTTCGAGCTACTTCTTGGAATAGAATATTTTATCCTTTCTTGAGTTTTTTAGATATTAGCTTATTGTTGCTTTGTGTAGCCTTATCTTGCTTAGTTCTCAAAAAATGACTCAGGTTAATAATGTGTTGTAGATGGCTTATGCGAGTAGATGAGGGAATGACTTTTAGAATATTGCATCAACTTGGTTGTGAAGTTATTTTGTATGAATACTTTTATGTTATAAGATTCTAGTTTGGGTTATGTGGGGAATTTAGCATAAAACTAGTGTCGTATTATTATGTGTTGTGGAGTTTTTTGTCGTGACTATTGAGACATTTGTTTGTTTTGTTACCTTGGAAAATACAAAGGTGGATTATCTCTTGGTTTTGGGTGATACTAATGTATTATAGAAAATTCTAATAATTGTATAGCGTGGCGTGACCAATTTTATTCTCTCTTGATCCCTAGTCATGGTTCCATAGAGTTGGTTTTCCCTTTGGGTCATGCGCCATGTGGGAAAGAATTGATGTATCCTTGTATAGTTTTCACAAATGAGTAATGGTAAGATTTTCTCTTGAGATAAAATGTTGAGTTGTAAATCTTTCAAAGACATAGTAACAATGTGTTTATAAGAATTTTGAAATGGGATGGATAATCCTTATAAAATTTAAAATAAGATTTATATATACGAATAAATTAATGTAGATGCGATCTACTTGGTAAAATTTGACCCTTGAGCGGTTAAAGAGGAAACTATCTTTTGTGACGAAATATAATTACTTGTTTTTTTTTCCAAGCTAAACTAATCAACATTATCCTTTTATGGTGAAGTCTTAAGTGATCTTATAGTGTAATCATTGACTAGTTTTTGGAAGATAATAAGGTTGTATAAGTGGGAGGAAATTTATTAAGAAACCATTCAATCTCTCTCAATTGTTTGAAATGTAAAATTGTCTTCCTTTGTCAAACTTAATCAAGAAATGAGACCCTAGAGCTGAATTATTTTTGACTGTTATGTTAACCCTTGCCTTGATTTATGGTGATCTTTCTTAAGTAACGTCAAATTTTGATCCTTAAACAAGGAATATTATTGTTCTAAACCCTAAATAGTACTTTCCCTCAATCGAGCTTGTGCTTATCACCTGTGCAATAGAGGTGTGGAACAAGTGTTAGTGGCTTGAGTAAGATTAATTAACCTTGTGAGAAATGGAAAATGTTCTTAAATCAAATGAATTAAACAAGTTATTGACATATAATTGATGATCCTATTTTAGAAAGCTTGGCCTTAAGCTATTTAGTCAATAGTAGAAAAGAAAGAAGTTCTCTCTTGTGAAAAGAATTGTGCGAATCATTACATGAAATTTTATAAGAACGTAAGTTAAGAATTAAGAGACATTTTAGTAAACAAGAAAATTTAACAAGACTTTCCTCATGGGATGCCCCTAAACGTAAGTGTGTTCTGTGGTTGGACCTATATGTGATGTTCTCGAATGGGAAGTGAACAGTTTCATGTTGACATCGTAGATTTCATTGTACCTGGGTGGTCAATGTTGGGTTAAGCCTATCGTGAGTTAGAGGTAGCCATTGTGATCCTTGTGTCGTGTATTTGTATTTGTGTTTGAAAAAGAGGGCATAGTTATCCGAATTTTTCAGTGTTGTATTTGTGTGTAAAATAGTGGGCATTACATATAGAGCGTGCAAGATAGAGTGCTCCAAGCAAGATATTTAAATTTTTATATAAGACAATGGTTAAGAGGTTGGCCCTTAAACCTCTTTTGTTACTTTTCCAAATAGATCACTCTATTTTTTATTTTATGATTCTCTCCACGCATGATCCGATATGTGCAAAATGCACACCAAGTGTTTGAAAATATGTTCGTCGGCATTATTGTGACCAACTTTATAACTAGCTTTACCTATGAAAAAATGTATGTTTCTATAATCAAGAAAAGTGAAAAATGAATAAAACACCAAACCTCCTAACAAAATCCCCTTTGCCTCAGCTTTAAGCAAATGACTAGATTCCTTATTTACTTGTTTTTGATGAGTAACTTCCTCAATTATCAAGGCATTTCATCATTTATGTTAATGTTTGTTTAGGTAACCTTCACTTGGTACATTGTTTTTGCTTGAATAAAATTACTTTATCATAATTAAACATTTAATATATCTTAATTTTTTGAATAGGCAATAATAATATTTTGTAAGGATCCCTCAAACCTGTTACACAACATCGAAAGATATAACAAAAGAAACCCACTTACAACTATATCAAGATTAGGATCAAACAATCTTGATCCGCCAAACAAAAATAAAGATCATAAGCAGCAAACAACTCTGATAGAAAAATATTTAAAAGTCCGGAGGAGTAATGATCAGACCACAATTATTCAAAATAACAACTCACCAACCATAATATTTTTGTCACCTAATCCCTCTATCACTCACCTAATTCATCCTATTTTGTTTAGATTTTCATATTTGAACTTCGTATCAACCTTCTTCCTGATTTTCCTCTCTTTCCTCAATTTCCTCAACACCAAACATCATTAAAATGTACTCCCTATACCGTGGACCCTCGCAAAATCCCAAAACCTTTAATGTATTAGGGTCACAAGGATCCGCTCTTTTCAAATTTTCATATTTCTTGCCTTGTTCTTCCTTCACAAAGATCTTTTTACTTCCCATCTGGAACCACACGGATCACAATTTCTATGTTCCCATGGGTAGGGCTCAAGATTTGTCTTCCCAAGATCTTCACCCTCATCATGCTCACTCCCGTATTTTATGTTTGAATCCTCGATGCTATTGATCACCTCGACTATGTGATTTGTCAGCTGCATAGTGATCTGCTTATTTGTTCAAAGATAGGGGAGCCTTCGTATTCAATCCACTACTCCCAAGCCCAATGTTTCAAGATAAGGTGGATGGAAGTAGGGAAACGAGGGCGGAGGCTGAATTCTCCCACCATTTAGTTTATAATATTGTAAATACTCCACAGAGTTGCTTCCGTCATTCGATGTGAAGACTTGTCAATTAGCAGCGCAAGTGCCCACCTTTTTTGCTATCACTTGACACATTCAATTACATCATTTGAAACCTATGTATTTAAATAAATTTCCACCCATGATTTTTCAGGTATAGGCTGGGCCTTCCCATAGATGGTATGCATGCGTTGATGATTAGGAATTCATGTCAGGCGGTGCATTTCATCAAGAGAATAGCCTCTAGTGGGAAAGGACACCCCAGATTCACATCGATGTAAATTCTTTCAAATATCATCCTGGTATGGGGCAAGGTAGTGGAATCAATAACCATGAAACTACTTAGCTCCTTGGCAATACCAATTAAAACATCCATTCCCCATAAATCCATAGGCAGGGCTAACAACCTAACCGAGACAGGGTAAGGTCAAAGAACTAAATCTTCATAAAGGAACCATGACCTCCACCTGGAAATGGACAAAATGATTTTTCCATAAAACTAGGGACCCCCTTAAGCATCTTGAGAAGATCCTCTTCCATCATAAAAAGAAATAGAAAAGAGCCATTTGATAGGTCAAAAATATTCAAATTTCGTAGAGGGTTCCATTTTATTTTAGCCCATAATCTAAGACAATAAATATTGGGTTGAGCACCCACAAACCTATCTATCAAGGCTAATATATATCTTTTTTGACCCCTATCCACCACAACTTCTGGCACAAAAAGAGAATATATGTCTCTAGTTAACGAGGGAGACAAGTTAGGAAGTTCTTCCTTTTTCTGTGTGTTAAAGAACTGATCAACCTAGGATGTAACATCACTTGGGGTTACTAGTTCTAGTCCCTTTTTCCTCCATGATCGTAGATCCCTCCTGTACCTGAGTCATTGGCTCAAGGTCCAATTCCCACCTATGGAAGGTTTAAAAATCATCCTACCACTTCAACAAATATTTAATGTATTTTATGATTTGTGTGTAACTCAATGTTAATATACTTTATTATTTTTTAAATATTTGCTAAATTTGTCTTCGTATCTTATTTGGTTGTCTTTTTTATTTTGTGGGTCGAAACAAGATATGGTGTTGCTACAAAGGGTACCATACAATCAAAGTTTGTGGACACAATATATGGTTCCATTAGAGCTTTTTAATAAAAAATTTTGTTTGTCTTGTCCAAGGTTTTAGATTTAGAAGCTTGGTTAAACACAAATGTGCTTAAATTTCAACATATATTTTGATAAAATTTAGAGCATTTGATAGAAAATGAATTCTCTACAAAACTTGAAGAAGGAATAGACTTTTTTTTCCAGTTGAGATGATGAGGCTCAACAATTCCGGTAAGTAAAATCCTAGATTATTGTTCCCTTCACATTAGAGTCACCTGAAATTTCAAAATATACAAACATATTACACTCGATATTAGGGCACTTGATGATCAGTTTTATATCATATTGTCGTGATATTTACAAATTCCTTTAGATGAAATAATTTATATGTTATTATGTGCAAATATTGTGAGAATAGAGGCGGATTAAACCAAAAAATTGAGTCCTAAAACCTATATGATCCTTAGAGGCTAAAGCTTCCATTTATGCATTTATTAATTCAATTATATATTTAAGATTTTATAATTATGGTGATGTTTTTCCATTTATTTGGGAGACAATTTCTAATAATTTAGCTAAGATAGTGCATTATATCTTTGACTACAAGATCTAGGTTTTTTCAACAACTTTTCAACAATACATTTTTTTTATCATAAAGCATTTCTAAAATTTAAAATGTGGCATTTAAATCATAGGTTATTCACATTTTGACATATTTTTCTAGTTCATTTATGATTTGTTTGACCATAAATAGTCCACAATTTATCAAATTTATAGTTCACCTACATTTTTGTAATTGTCTATGTCTACAATTATTTTATGTTTGTATCAGTCTTACAATTCATTGTTTTTCGTAAATTTTGTACAATTTCTCTAAAATTGTAATTTTGTCCATATATTACCTCTTTCTAAATATTTAATATATTACAATTTTGTATTCCTCGTCAAAGTGATATTCGTAGTGATTTAATATTTTTACTACAATTTTAGTTACCACATAAAACTCACACATGGAAGTTACAATATAATTTTGAGAATAATAATTTGTGAATATATATATATATATAATACAACTAGCATTGTTAGTGGGTTGTTTATGTTTATAATTTTTTTATAATATTATGTGGTTATTTATAGTTGTTAATATTTTCCCTAAATAAATAGAATAATAGCTCTTCATTAGTTACACTAGAATATTATAATAGGTAAAATATCGGTGAAATAAAATTTCATTTGATATATTACAATTTTGTCAGAATTTATTACATTGTAATCTCGAGCCCCACAAAAGTTTCAAACTTGTTCCTCCCGCTCCCTTAACACCTTTCTAAGTGTTAAATTAATGTTGTGGCCGTTAATTCCTTTTGGCCATTGAATATTCTCAAACTCCCCACATATGCATTAGCCACGTGGAAGAATTCCACTTACCCTCCTTTTCTCTCCTCACGGCGGGCTCAACCTCACGGAATAAACTATGCAACATAAACTATCGTGTCTAGTTGGGACAAAATTATAATACATGGCTCAATTTTGTGAGCACTCCATGTCTCTCCTCCCCATGGATGCAAGCCTCCCGAAGTAAGCCAAAATTTATAGTTATTTCGGGTCTGGGTGTTGGCAATATAATATTATATTTTGAGCATAGTTTTATAGCAAAGGAAAGAGTATACATTTTTATATATACATAAATGCTTTTAATAGAAAGGGGAATATATATAATATATGCAACAATATATTAAAGATAACTCTCGGCTTAAAATATAGGGAATAGAAAAAGAAGAGCAACAGCTTAAAGGAGAAAAAGAGAACGAGATAGAGGGAAAAATAGTGTGCAACAACACAATGGAGAAGAAGAAAAGAGGTAAAATGTAGATATTTTAGAGAAGAAGCTCGTGAAAGAGGGAATTTTTGTAAGAAAAAGAAACAAGAAAGTGGACACAAGAAGAGAAACAAAAAGAAAAATATAGCAAGAACTCTGAGATTGTAAAAAAATTTTAAAAATATAATGTACATTGTGTGTGTGTGTGTGTGTGTTTGTTTTATTTGTGTTTCTGGTTGTCTTTCCCTTACAGGTTGCATTTGGCACTAAATTTTACCAACATTTTAGTATCAGAGAAAACAAAAATCTTAATAACTCATGGGTTTGAGCTTTTATTTTATGGGTTGAGTTGTAATGGCTTCTAGTAGCAACTCTTGGCAACAACCCCCAATATTTGATTGGAAGAACTATGACATATGTTGCATTAAAATTAATACTTTGTTCTCTTCTCAAGATTTATGTGAGCTTGTTGAAGGAGTTTATATAGAGGTAGTAGACCAGACTGCTTTCAATGCATTGACACAAGCACAAAAGAATGATTTAAAAGAGAATAGAAGAAAGGATGCAAAATCCCTAAGCTACATCCAGAATGCAATCACTGATTCAATATTTCCAAAGAAAAGAGCAGCTACAAAATCAAAGCCAGCTTGGGACACCATGCAAAATGCTTATCAAGGAAGTGAAAAGGTAAAGGTAGTGAGACTACATATGCTAAGGAGAGAGTTTGAAAGTCTTCTCATGAAATATTCAAAGTCTATAAATGACTTCTTTACAAGAACTACGACCATTGTCAATCATATGAGAACAAATTGAGATGTGGTAGAAGAGAATAGAATCATAGCGAAGGTATTAAGAAACCTTCCAGTCATATTGTATCCAGTTGTGGTTTCATATAGGAGTCTAAGAACTTAAAACAAATGAGTGTTGATGAGCCAATGGGTTCTTTGCAAACACATAAACAGAGAATGAGTAGATCAGCCAGCTCCACCAATGAACAAGCCTTCAAAACAAACAAAAAAAAATGTTAGAGGAAGGGGGAGAGGATCATATAATGGAGGAAGAGGAAGATTTAGCAACCAACAAGAAGGTGGAAGTCATAACCACTATCAAGAGCCATAGGCAAAAGGAAGAGGTAGAGGAAGGAATAGGAACACTTCCAGGTGGTTCTTCACAAAAGTATGATAAATCAAATGTGCAATGCTATTACTGTAATTTTTTTGGGAATTGTGAAAGTGAATGAAAAATAAATAATATGATATGAGAAATCATAATCATAATGCAATATTCTCTAATGCAAAAGAATATGAACCTAAGAAGAATGAAAAGGGTGGAGCCTTCCTTTTAACTTGCAATGTAGCTGAGCAAGGAAGAAAGAAAGTTTGGTATTTGGATAGTGCTTGTAGAAATTATGTGTGGAAATAAAGAGATGTTTAGTAATATAGATGAAGAAATCAGATTTGAAGTGAAGATGGGAACAAACAATAAAGTTCTTGTGATGGGTAAAGGAATAGTATCCATTCTCACCAAGCAAGGAGACAAGAAGCATATACATAATTTTTTCTTTGTTCTAGGATTGAAGTATAATCCTCTTAGTATTGGGAAGCTTATCCAAAATGGATATAAAGTGAAATTTGAGAATGGAGAATGTGTTTATATGATAAAGTTGGAAGTAACAAGTTGAATGCAGTTGTGTAGATGACATAGAATAGAATGTTTCCTTTAAGGATGCAAAGTGTAGCAGGTGTAACAACATTCAAAACAATAGCCATTGATCAATCCACTCTCTGAAATCTCAGGTATGGGAACTTGAGCTATGGTGGATTGCATGTTATTTATAATAAGAAAATGGTTAAGGGATTGCTTCCTATTCAACAAATAGACAATGTTTGTGAGGCATGTATATTAGGGAAGAAACATAGAAATGTTTTCCCTTAGGTAAATCATGGAGAGAAAGCTCACCACTTGAGCTTATACATTCATATTTGTGTGGTCCCATGAAAACTCCCTCCATGTCTAAAATTTTATATTTCATTACTTTCATTGATGACTTCATGTAAGGACATGGGTTTATTTTCTAAAAATAAATCAAAAACATTTGAGGTATTCAAACAATTCAAGGCCATGGTTGAGAAGCATAATGACCATTATATAAAGACATTGAGAACTAATAGAGGGGGAGAGTATATATCAAATGAGTTTTTAAACTTCTGTAGAGAACACGGGATCAAGAAGCAGTTCACACTACTATACATACACCTCAAAAAAATGGTGTAGATGAGACAAATAATATATCCATTCAAGAACTAGAAAGAAACATGCTAAAAGAAAGATGATTGTTCAATGAATTCTATGTAGAAGCAGTTGGGACAATAGTATATCTATTGAATAAATGTCCTACAAAGTGTGAGAAAAAATGCCTCAAGAAGCATGGAGTGGAAGAAAACCAAGTGTTGAACACTTGATATTTTTTGGATGTGTGGCATATGTACATGTGCCAAAGCAAAGAAGAAGAAGGTGGGATAATAGAGGAGAGAAGTGCATTTTTTTATATAGTGAGCAATCAAAAGCTTATAGATTGTATAATCTAGTTACTAAAGAGTTGATAATCAACAAATATTTTCAATTCATTAAGGAAGCATCTTGGGAAGATGCACAAGTAGTGAAGCAGCCACAAACAAAAATAAATGCACCTATCATTGTGCTTGAACCAACAAAAGGAAGAAAAACAATGTACCAGGTTGGACACCTATTTCACAAAGGGGTGAATATTATAATGGAAACAACCAACAAAGCATGCAAGGGCCAAAAATGAATCATCTTCATCATCATCATACTCATTTCAATAATAAGGAAGAATGAGGAATGTACAAGAGATCTATGATCAATTAAGGTATGAAGAAAATGAAGATGAAATGATTAATTTTGCTTTATTTTCACAAGTTGATCCTATTTATTATGAAGAAGCAATTAAAGATAATAAATGGTGTGAAGCAATGGATGAAGAAATTCATGCAATAGAAAAGAATCAAACATGGGAGTTAGTATATTCTTATGAAGGAAAGAAATTCATTGAGTCAAGTGGGTTTATAAAACCAAGACTACTCTTGAAGGAAAAATTGAAAGACATAAGGCAAGATTAGTTGTCAAAGGCTATAAACAAAATCCTAGACGTGATTATAATGAGACATTTTCTCCAATGTAGAAAGGTTAGAGACTGTGAGAAAAATTATTGCCATAGCTGCTCATCATAAATGGAAATTCCATTAAATGGATGTTAAATCATATTTTCTGAATGGAGTGTTAGAAGAAGAAGTGTATGTGGGCCAACCACCTGGTTATGAAATCTCAAGGCATGAAAGAAAGGTATACAAGCTAAAAAGAGATTTGTATGGTTTGAAACAAACACCAAGAGCTTGGTATAATAGGATAGATTCCTATCTGATAAGTAATGGATTTAGAAAAATCCATAGTGAGTCCACACTCTACATCAAAGAAAAAAATGGTGAGATTTTAATTGTTTTTTTGTATGTAGATGATTTAATTTTTACTAGAAATTCAGAAAAAGAAATTGATCAATTTAAATCAGCCATGAAGAAGGAATTTGAGATGACTGATTTGGGATTGTTGAATTATTTCCTTGGAACTAAAGTTAAACAAATGGATCAGGGATTTTTATATGTCAAAAAAGTATGCAAAATAATTTTTGCAAAGATTCAAAATGTTGGACAACAAACCAACATCTACACCAACTGAATAAGCTTGAAATTGACCAAAGAAGATTGCAACAACAATGTGGATCCTACTAGATACAAAAGTATGGTAGGAAGCTTGATGTATTTAACGTAACAAGACTAGATATAATATATGCAATTAGTTTGATTTTTATATTTATGGATACACCAAAAGAGTCTCATTGGAAAGCAAGCAAACATATATAGATGTATGTAAATGGAATAAGAAATTATGGAATTCTATATGTTGCTAATGATAATTTTCAATCAGTTAGATATACAAATAGTGATTTGGCAGGTAGCCTAGATGATAGAAAGAGCACATTTGGATATGTTTTCAATGTTGGATCAGGATACATTTTATGGGCTTCGAAGAAATAGTCAGTAGCCTCATTGTTCACTGCAAAAGTAGAGTATATTGCAGTAAACTCAACCACTTGTTAGATGACATGGCTAAAAAGAATCCTCTCAGATTTGTAAGAAAATCAACAAGGAGTTTCTGTTATTTTTTCTGGCAATATGTCTTCTATTGCATTTTCTAAAAATTCTAATTTTCATGGCAAAACAAAGCATATTGCAATCAGATATCACTTTATTTATGAATTGGTGAAGAAAGCAGAAATTGAACTAAAGTTTTATAGGTCAGAGAAACAACTAGCTGAAATTTTCACCAAACCTTTTTCAAAGGAAAGGTTTCAGTATTTGAGATAAAATTTTGGCATCATAAATGGATCGTCTAGCTCTAGAGATTAATTTTTTTTGGCTCGATATTAAGGGCAAGTGTCATGATTTATTACTTGGTAATCTCGAGCCCCAAAAAAGTTTCAAACATGTTCCTCCCTCTCCCTTAATCACATTTATGAATATTAAATTAATTTTGTGGCTATTAATTCCTTTTAGCCATCGAATATTTTCAAACACCCTGACATCTTCATCAACCATGAGGAATAATTCCTCTTACCCTCGTTTTCTCTCCTCATGGTGGCTCAACCTCATGAAACAAAATATGTATCCTAAACCATCGGGTTTGGTTGAGAAAGAAGTATAATACATGGCTCAATTCGATGATCCCTCCATCTCTCTCCTCCCCACAGATGTGATCCTCCCAGATCAAGCCAAAATTTATATCTATTTTGGGTCTAGGTCTTTGAAATATAATGTTATATTTTGGGCATATTTTTGCAACAAAGGAAAAAGTATATACTTTTATATATACAAAAATGTTTTTAGTAGAAAGGGGGATATATATAATATATGCAACAACATATTAAATACTACTCTTATCACAAAATAAAGGGCATAGAAAAATAAGATCAGCAACTTGAAGGAAAAAAATAAAAACAAAGAGGGAAAAATAGTGTGCAGCAACAAAGTGCAGAAGAAAAGAGGGAATTTTGCAAGAAAAATAAACAAGAAAGTGGACACAAGAAGAGGAACAAAAAGAAAAACAGAGCAGCAACTCTTGGATTGTAAATTTTTTCTAATTATAATAAACAATTTGTGTGTGTGTGTTTTATTTGTGTTTTTTTTTTGTGTCTTTCCCTTACTAGTTGCAATTGGTACTAAATTTTGGAAAAAAAATTTATTAAAAAATACAAAATTCAATTGATGGTGGTGGAAATGAGGCATCGAATTCCTATTGAGATGGAGAGATTTGTAGGCTTCATTGAAGGTGAAACAAAATTGGAAATGACAAAGGCATAACCATGCCTAAGAGGAGGTCAAGGCAAAAGGCAACCTATTCAAAATTAGAAGCAACATCTAACCCACAATGATTTCAAACTCCCTCATTATGTGGACAACAAGATCAAACTTGAAGCTTGAGAACCAAAATACGAAATGAAAATCTTACACATGAAGCCTAAAAATATGAAATGAAAATCATAGATATTAGATGAAATGGTGGTGGAGTAGGAATACGGAATCGAGTTTGAAATATTAGCATGAGTTGTGGTGAAATAGGTAAGAAATGAGAGATTAGATAATTGGAAAAGTACTTGGAAGACTCGGAAGAACATATGTTCATGGATGTAGATGTAATAATATTGGGTTTCAGAAAATAGTATGAGATGAACATGAGTAATCGAGAGAAAATATCTTGGAAAAAATAAGAGAGGGAGGATTCTTGTCCCAGAAAAAATGAACACAAGAAAAAAACAAAGTTGTTGCTATGAGCACAACAATATAAAAAAAATATTTCTATTTATCACAATATAATAGATTACAAAAATTCATACAAAACTTCTATGCTAACAACTGTTGTTGTATTTTCCTTTCTATATTTACTTATAATCTACTTCAGTTGTGCTTTGTTCTTCTATGGTCTTGTTTTATCCTTCTTTATAAATGATTTATTCTCGTTTAATGGATCTTCTTCTTGAGACTGATGTTGGTTTTTTTTTTACAGAGTTTCCGTTCACTTTTCTTTCTTTTACACTTCCGTTTGGAATTGATGTTCTTATTTTGTTTTGATCTACTCTCTAAACTCAAAATCTCAATGTATCTCATTTTCCTCCTATTTTCTCTTCACCCAAAAATACAACCACCAAATAACAATCAAAATTAAATGTGCAATTCAAAATCTAATCATCATAATTTCCTCGGGACCTTACAAGCTAATATGTTAAATTTATGGGGTTGCACACGAAATACTTGATTATTGGTTATTACGATTAATTTTTCTAACACTCCTCCTTAATAAAAGCTACCATTTTTAGGAATTTTAAAACACCAAAATGTAATTTAGAACTTATCATTGAATCTAAAACTCATTGTTTATAATATAGTGTTTGTTGAAAAAAACCTAAAGATTTATGTAAATATTCTAAAGTTGACTATGCTAGTCATGAGCTAGTATGGAGTTGATTGTATGAGTTTAAATCAAGCGTGAAGATAATTTCTATAAAATATATGACACTTGAATTTTTTTCTTATGTGTTCATTTTTGTTTGAAAGTGGTTTATTGAAAATATGCATGAACTCCTACTTGGATCCACAATATTGAAGTTTTATCTCTCCATACTATACCAACTTCTTGAAAAATTGATAACGGATATAAATGTGTTTTCTTTAACCATATAAGAATAGATTTTTTGTTAATGTTATTGATGAATTTTTTTTGTTAAGTATGGTTGTGGCATCTCCTTGTTTCTTGTTCAAATGTGCTAGGATTATCCTAAGCCAAATAACCTGCCATTAACTACCTTGGTGTAGAGTGCGGGCTCATTCCTACTCTTTTTTAATCCTTTTCTAAGTACATACACATCTATATGTTTGTACCACGCACCTAGTTCTTTTAAGATCCCATAGAGTGATTTATTAATCATGTAAACCTTGTCTTCTTATCCTAGAATATCAATCCTATTTGGTTGTTTAATACATAATTCTTCTTTTAGCACTCCATACAAAAATTCATACTTCAATTACATTTATAATGTACTTTCCACATGTTTTGGGCTACTATTACTAATACATCTCACACACTTTCCATTATCACAACTATTAGGTAAAACTTAGTATCAGGTAATTTATGCATTATAAATTATATTTACCATATGTAACTAGATTTTTACTAGGGTATTTATTTAGTTACTATGGTTATTTTGGTAAGTAGTTGTTATATTATTGTTAAATGGTTAGTTTATTGTTAAAACCATATTTTTTTATATTCACGTAGAGTGTTTTTTGCATATGGGAAACCACATGTATTTTTCAATATGTGGATATGTAACTTATATATTGCATCCCTTCTGTCATTCTTTGTAATATGTAATTTTTACATGTTAATAAAATTATCAAATGATGCATCCATATTTACTCAATTCCTTGGCATTTGGTATCAAAGATGAGTTATAGAGATCATGTGCAAGTAGAAAATGTTGTAGGTGTGTTGTAGAGAGGTTGCAGAAGTGTAAAGAAGTTTTGGGAGAAGAAAAATTCTCTTGGAGAGCTTGCGCTTCTTCCAGAGCTTCCCAAACTTTCCATGCATCCTCACAACCTCCATTTCAAGTTTCAATTAAATAGAAGGAAAATTCTTTTAGCATTGGAAAAGGAGGTACCTCCCTGGTGCTGCCTCCTTCTCCAGGATTTCATAAAGTAAATTTTGGTCAAAGAAATTAGAAATTAAAAAAATCCCTTTCTTCTCCAATAGTGGTTTTCCCAAAGTAAATTTAGTAGATGTAATGCCCACTCCTCTTCGAAACCTATTATACTATGTTTAGATTACTGTTGATTATAGATGTGGACATTAGTATATATTTGATTAGTCTATTTGATACACAGTATGTATGTTTAGACTTTTGACATGTTGTGCCTTATATGTTGGATTATATGCATGGATTGATATTTCTATATTGTTGATGATTATCTAGAGTTACCACTTTATATATATAGATGCCGATACATTGAAATTTGACATATGGATTGTTTTTAGATGACCAAGCTATTCTATAATTTCATTATTATTGATGAAATGATAGAATTGAAATATTTTGGAATTATAAACAATTGATGAAATTGCTTGATTTTAGTGATGCTCTAGTAGTGTTATTTGATGATGTGAATTGATACATGTATATATATTTTATTGTTTTGATGTCACTGATATGACCACAAGGCTGAAGAGGTATTGTTTTTGTTTTTGGAGGAAATTATAACACAACAAACAAAAGGGGATAGGGGACCAACTATTAGAGAATAAGGGATAAAATACGTGGAATAATCCTGCACAAAATCACAACAGTAGAAACTAATATGTGGAAAATATTACAAATCTGAAATAGAAGTGTAAAATAATAAAAGAAAACAAAGAGATAGTATTTAACGTGGTTCACCCAATTTGGGCTACGTCCACCAAGAATCACTTGCTCATAATTTATTACAAGTCACCACTCTCTCAATGCAATACCTAGATTTGTTTGGAACTATGCTAAAAAAACTCTACAGAATTCACACCCAAATTCAAAACACATTTGCAATGTTACATAATCCTACCATATGCACAAAACCATATAAGTAGACAACTTCTTAAAGAGTTTTACAAAACTTTGGGTATCAAAACCATGGGCCAAAACTGTCCCATAAACCTACGGGTGAAAAATCCCACCCATATGAGAAAAAACACATTTCTCAGTATATCTGGCACATTTTGATTGAAGACCAAAAAAATAATTCAGGGAATGTGCCCTTGAACCCCAGCGAGACAACTGTGGAAAGTGTATAGTACTCTTAATGTACAATCTCCAACACTTTCACACATGAAAACAGACTCCACAACCCAACACCAACAATGAAGGAATTTTGGGTATTGGCAACATGTGTTTTTGTATGTTGTTAATATTTTGTTAGGAGGTCCCCATGGGGGTGGTCTTAAATGTGACCATGGGTAGATGTGTTGTTTCACTTTCCATTTTTATTATTTTGTGAGTATGTGATTTATTACCGTAATGTGATTCACTTTATTATTGTTAGCTAATATACTCTTACTTAAGTTGATTAATCATGTTAATTAAAGTAATTTGGGATGTGACTAAGGGGTATTTAATTTTTATAGATTGTCTGTGAGGCAGAAATGGAGGAGAAAGAATAGAGATTGAATATCTCATATTATTCTATTAAACATAGAACTCACGTACAATATTTATAGGAAAGGAATTGAACAAGACTCCCCTAAATGAATGGAGAGGTTACAAAATAGAAGGAGAGAATAATGGAATACACCTAGAAGGAGAAGATAAAGGGATAGAACAGAATATATACTCCTAAAAATATAGATTATTCAACGTATGCTAACATTCCCCCCCTTATTACATTATTCTTGCAAATGTGACCCCTAAAAATTCAAATTTCACTTTGCCAAGGGATTTAGTGAGAATGTCAGCAACTTGTGCTTCAGTAGGATAGTACTGGAGCTGAATTTGATGGTTCAAGACATGCTCTCGAATGAAATGGAAGTCAATTTCAATATGCTTTGTTCGTTCATGAAAGATTGGATTCTACATGAGCTTCAACACACTTTGATTGTCGCAATAGAGAATAGGTGACTATTTTTCAGGAATTCCCAGGTCATCCAAAATGCAACGTATCCATATCACTTCACACATAGCTCCTCGTGTGGTGCAATATTCTACCTCTGTGGATGAGATAGAAACAACATTCGATTCTTGCTTATCCACGAGATAGGTCTAGATCCGAGATGAAATATGTATCCTGTAGTTGACTTCCTGTCATCAACAGATCCAGCGTGGTCCGAGTCGACATATCCCTGTAAGAAGAATTGATCATTCTTCTTATATTCCAGACCATAATTAGTTGTTCCTCGGACATATCTCAAAACATGCTTTGCTGCATTCCAGTGACATTTCTTTGGCTCCTGCATGAACCTGGAAAGATAGCTGACAGCATAGCAGAGATCTGGTCTAGTATATGTCAAATAGATGAGCCCTCCAACAAATTTCCTGTAGAGAGTAGCATCTACTTGAGGTGAGTCCTGGAATCTTGAAAGTTGCAAGCCTTTTTCCATGGGAGTGGATATAGGTTTATAGTCAGACATTCTATACTTTTCCAGGAGTGTCTTGGCGTACTTTGTCTGGGAGACAAAAATGTGATGCTCCTTTTGCCATATCTCTAAGCCAAGACAGTAATGTAGTAGCCCCAAATTTGTCATGTCAAAGGTTCTTTTGAGATCATTCTTTACAATATCAACCTGATCTTCTGAACTACCAGTGATCACAAGATCATCTACATAAACAACCAGAATGACAATTTCTTTACCTACCTTCTTTATATACAAATTTGAATATGAGGGGCTACGAGTGAACCCATACTGCAAGGTGATCGTTGATCTTGATATACCATGCCCTGGGAGCTTGTTTCATTCCGTAAAGTGATTTGATGAGACGACATACCTTTCTTAGGATGCTTTTCATCAACAAATCCTTCAGGTTGGGTCATGTATACTTCTTCTTTTAGATCACCATTTAGGAAAGCACTCTTGACGTCCATCTGCTAAAGTCTCCATCCTTTCTATGCTGCAAGTGTGCAAACTACTCTGATGGTCTTCATCTTTGTAGTGGGTGCAAAGGTTTCTTCATATTCGATGCCTTCTTTCTGAGCATATCCTTTTTCTACAAGTTGTGCTTTATGTTTTCGATGGATCCATCTAGCCTTATATTTTGTCTTGAAAACCCATTTTCAGCCTATGGGTTTCTTTCCTGTAGGTAGATCGACAAGTTCCCATGTCTGATTTTTCATGAGTGAGTCATATTTTGTATCCATGGCTTCCTTCCACTGAGTTTGACTGAGTGCTTCACGAACATTATCTGGCTCAAAGCTATTCATCAGTGAACTCATGAGTGCAAAGTTGACCTCATTTCTTGTTTGACTCCTTGTTTTGACTCGGATGATGTATCTGGGAGTTGTTACAAATGTGAGTCCTTGATAGTGCTTTGTACCCACTTCAGACAAAAAATTGGCTGCTTTTGAGAAGAACTATGTCGTTGCCGTGAGGATTGATGTGGAGTCACATTCTCCAGTTCTCTAAGGTCAACAAATAGTTCTCCTGGCAGCATTTCTTTTCTCTGAGTAGTCTCCTCTGGCTCATCATCTGATTCAGAGACTAATCGGTGAGATGTGTTTGGAAATGGATCTTCTGTTGATACTATTGAGTCAAAGGATGACTCGTCACAAACCACATCCCGAATCTCATATATTTTCTTTGTCTCAGGATCCATGAGACGATACGCCTTTGAGGTAGTGTTGTAGCCAAGAAGGATACACGGGAGTGTTTTTGGCTCTACCTTCTTTCTCTTCTGAGCTGGGACATGCATGTATGATGTGCAACAAAATACTCACAAATGAGAAATTGATGGATTTTACCACTCCATACCTCTTCTGGCGTCTTGTTCTGTAGAATATTTTTCGGTGCCATTATTGAGAAGATATACAACCATTTGTACTGCTTCAGCCCAATAGCATTCTCCTAGCTTTGCAGTTGATAGCATGCAACGAGCCATATCCATCACTGTGCGATTGCGACGCTCAACAATGCCATTTTGCTGGGGCGTGTAGGGAGCAATCAGGTGCTGCTTAATGCCGTGATGGTTTAGGAAGGCCAAGAACTTCTTTGATGTGAATTCCCCCCTCGATCTGAGTGGAGTAGAAGAAGTGGTTGTCCGTACACTTTGACAACACGATGATATAAGTTCTGCAAGTGTTGAAGAGCCTCACTTTTCTTCTTTAGGAAATATACCCACATCTTGCGATAGTGGTCATCCACGAATAGCTAGAAGTACTTGTATCCTGAAAATGAAGCAGGCAATGGGCCATTCAGATTGGTATGAACTACCTCCAGAAACTTCTTGGCATGGAAGGTTCTCCCTTGAAATGGATCTCTATGTTGTTTTCCTACAAGATAGCAGCCAGGGCAAATAGGCAAGGAACTGGACAATCTGGGTAGTCCACGGACCATTTCTTTGGAACTCATCTAGTGCAATGAACTGACCGACAAGTGTCCATATCTAAAATGCCATAAGGTAGTTGATTCTATTGTTGAAGCAGATAAAGCTACTGCAGAAGATGAAACAATATCTAAAGCAAATAACTTATCTCTTACAAAATCTTTAGCAAGAACCATACCTTGTCAGGAGATTAAGCATGATTTAATGCCATTTTGAACAAGAAATTCGACCTTAAGGTGATGATTCAAGAGCTGAGTAACTGACAAGAGGTTGCTAGTCAAGCCAGGAACATATAGTACCTTTGTAAGTGTACATTTTCATGGTCCCAAAGGAATGGTGACATTCCCTATTCCTTCTGCAATGTACTCTTTGTCATCCGCTATCCAAACTCAATCTCTAGTTGGTTCTTCATGTAGTGAATCAAATAGCTTCTTGTCACCTAACATATGCTTGATTGCACAAGAGTCTATCAACCAACTTTCTTCATGGGCTGAGAAGTTTGAGAGATGAGTACAAGATTCTTACTACAATGGGCTCCTTCTGATGTCTCCTCATCAGAGTCATCATCTTCTTGTTGGGCTGCGAGATGTCCCTTGTGCTTTCTCCAGTGGGGACGTCATTTGGACTTTTGAAAATCTTTACGCCTAGATGTGCTTGTATGGCTTGAAGACCCCTATTTCAAGCTGTTGTGCCAATAGTGATCAATGTCATGAGTATTGGTTCTACAAATGTGACACCATCTCTTTGAATTTTGATCTTTTTTTTGGGTTGCGCTAGATTTGGCTTCTCTGGGGACCTTTCCAATTCTTCTGGCCATGGTAAGGCTTTGAGAACAAGGCTTTGTCCTAAGACTCCTCATGCGATGAAGTGATGGCCTCTTCCTGCTGCAGAAAATTCACAAGCTCTTCGAATGTCACTGTTTGTTTAGACACATTCAGTGTCATAACGAACACTCGGAATTGAGAAGGAAGTGCTCTCAAGGTGATTGTGATGAGAATTTTATCATCCACCATTTCACCGAGTGCTAATAACTCCGATTTCAGCTTAGCCACACGGCACAAGAATTCCTCCACTTTCTCGTCAGACCCCATAGAGAGGGTGTGTAGCTTTGACTGAAGATGAAGTATCTTCGTCTAATTTTTGGCTTCATAAATGGTTACCAACTTGTCCCAGGCCTCCTTGGGTTTCTCTCGCATTCCAAACATGTGGTTTCACATCATCACTGATACTGAGCATTATCAACATCAAGGCTTTAGCACTAGCCATGTCATATTTTATTAGTTCATCGGGGGCTATGGGAGCAGGCACAGACCCTGTGACAATTCCCCATAATCCTTCAAACTGAAGGATTGTCTTCATTTTTGTCTTCCAGGCTGCAAAATTAGACCCTTTGAGCAACTGAGCGTCAGACAGAAGTAACTTTAGAGCAGACATCGTAATAAAAAAATATTTATTTATTTGAAAAGTTATTACAATTTTGACTCACTATGAGAATTACTTGCCTCATAGATGCTTGCGATATTCACGTGTTGTGAGACGGCGACACTTTGTAGGGCGTTCTTCTTCATCGTCATAGTCGGTGTCATATCCGGCTTCTAATTCTTCCCGTACTCACTTGCTTGGCAGCTGACGTCGAAAAGAAAGTATTCAAGAAGTCCTTCTCGAACTATCTTGTCAAATGCAAGATTGTCAGTATTTCGAAGCTCGTTCAGTAAAGAAAAGTAGAACCCGGAGCTCTCGGAGCTTCTCCACAGTGTTCTCTGGCTGACGAGTTGATATTCTTGCTTTCAGCTATGGTGACCGTGTTATTGACACTCTCAATCGAGTTGTCTACACTCGACATTCGGTGTAGTATTTGTAGTTGCTACTTCCTCATTGTCTTGGTAGAGTATCAGTATCAAAACTTCCACACAAGATTTCAACTCCAATTCTCTCCTGAACACTCCTCCACATATTTCTTCTATTCCCTATGCACATGCCTTTTATGCAGTAAATCGGATCAAAATAGTTGACCATTATCTGCATTTCCATTCATTGTTCTAGCCATCATCATTTGCACACAGATGCTGTTGTAAAATATCATTCAAAATGCACCACACAACAATTAAAGAAAAACGCTATGTAGTAGACAGACTAAGAAATATATATATATATATATTTTTTTTTTTTTGCTCCAATTTTGGCTAGACGTTCAACAAGAAAAATCTGTTGTATTTGATCACTGGCAGTCAATTTGGTTGCTCAGTATCTCCACCACGCAGTAGAAAACTTGTTGATGAGACAAATCTAGACTACTTGTGCCAATGTCCTGGGGACCACGTAGCAATCAGAAACTTTCATACTCAAAAAATAGAGACGTCAATTCATAGCATCCTCTCTCCTCCACGCATAGGTATGTTTCCACCTTTTTTTAGCGTAGAAAACAACAAAGAATATGCGCAGGAAAAAAAAACAAATTGTCCACCTTTTTTTTAAACATTTTCTCCTGTCTTCCACACAGGTTATCTGTCACGTGCTTTCTCCACAACATTTTCCCATGTCTTCCACGCAGGTTATCAAGCTTTCCTGTCACATGATTTCTCCACAACATTTTCTCCTGTCTTCCACATAGGTTATCAAGCCTTCCTATCACGTGCTTTCTCCATGCTGCTCCACACAGGCTACGCATAGGCAGGACCTTTTTCTTTCACGTAAATTTTTAAAAAACATAGATCTTCACACAGTGTTACTCCATGCTTCTTTTTTCTCTCATTTCCATGTAGGAGTTTCTTCAGCCAATCACCACGCACACAGGTCAGATACTTTGAGGCTCTGATACCAAACTGAGGCAGAAATGGAGGAGAAAGAATAGAGATTGAATATCTCATATTATTCTATTAAACATAGAACTCACGTACATTATTTATAGGAAAGGAATTGAACAAGACTCCCCTAAATGAATGGAGAGGTTACAAAATAGAAGGAGAGAATAATGGAATACACCTAAAGAGAGAAGATAAAGGGATAAACAGAATATATACTCCTAAAAATATAGATTATTCAACGTATGCTAACATGTCCTTGATTTTATTATAGATTTGAAAAGGATTTTATTGCTTTTAGTGTTGTGTACTCAACCTTGCATGGAAACTCGGATTTTGGCTTAAAGAATATTTTTGGAGGCTTTTGGGACAAGTTAAGATTTCCCTACACCTATTAATCTCACCCACCAACTATACCTATGATGTGGGGTGTTGAATTTAGGATTAATTTATGTTTTGGGGGAGAAAAGAGGCAATTAATAACACTCTCTTATAAAAAAATTTAATCTTTTCATTTGGAGTTTGGTTAATGGTTTGTGTGTGGAAGGAGAACTTGTCATATTATCACCAACCAATTTATGAGCTTTGGGTTTGGTGTTTGACCATTTTACGTGGAGTTGAGGAGAAGTGATGTCACATCCTACATGGATCCACCTCACTCTCCTCTTCTATTTTTTTATTTATTCAAGTTTGTTTTATGGTTTTAGGGTTAGATGTCTTATTTTTCACTCTTGCATTTTGAGGAGATTGATTTTGGAGTTATTGTTTGAAGTTTGGGAGATTTGTGTGCTTGTGTTGGGCTTGGAAAACCTTAGAGCTTGTGCTTTTGGATTGAATATTTCATGCAATGGTAAGGTAGGGACTTCACCCATACATTTTTATTTTTATTTGTTCTGCAAATGGTTGTAAATGAATGATTGTTGTATGTTTTGGTTTTGGGGATAGTATGGCCTTAAGGTTGTGTAGGAGAAATAAAATGGTAATTCTTTGGAGGGAGACATAAGAGTATTGCTGAATATTTTGGAGGGAGTTTGGGTTGGGTGTCCCACATTTTTAGATAAATGAATTTCTTACTTATCTTGTATGTCTTACTTGAGGGAGGAATAAGAGTTTTGAGGGAGGCAAAAGAGTCTTGTTGGTATGTGATTTGAGTTTTTTTGGAGGATTTTAAGGTGGGAACTTAACCCATTCAGAGGTATAATTAATTTCCCCATGTTTCTTATCTCTCTTAGATTAGATATTGAGCCTTTGTGCTTGGGAAAATTGTATGTTTTTTGTTAGTTTTGCATTGTTCTCATTGTATTGAAATTTTGTGTGAATGATTGTTGTTGAAGCCATGTAAAAATTTCCATGGTTTTCTTTACCTCTTATGGTTTCATTGTTGTAGCTTGGGGGCCAATGAGAAGGATGGTTTTTCTTTCTCATTAGATTATAGGTTGGGTGGAGAGTGTTTCCTACTCCCCTCTTTTTGTTGTGTGATTGGATTTTGGAGAAATGGAGGAGTTCAATTCTTGACCTTGGAGAGTGTTGTGTTGAAGAATATCAAAGAAAGAGATAGTTATTTTTGTAAAATTTGGCCATGTTGTTTCCACTTAAGTGGAAGGCTTGTATAATCTTGCATTTTAAAGAAAGTTTCTTGTAAATCTGATTATCAAGTTATTTGTTGGAAGTGATTGAAGAGGACTATTGAAATTTGTATTTGTTGAATATGTATTTCCTTAAAATATGGAAATGAAATCAAGTTTCTTGTGTTTTCATCTTGTAAAATAGTTGTGTTTGTGTTGGAATGATATATGGAAGTATACTTGTTTTTCTTGAATTGAATGTCATTCTTATTGTGAAAAGGAAAGAAACTTTCATGTAGAAAATAGATAAATTCCTTCTCTCTATGAAGTTCAATGTATGGTGGTTGGAAAGGAACTATTTGAGTTGAATGTTAAAATCAAATTTCATACAAAGTTATAAGGAGAAATTTTTATATTTAGTGTTTTAAATCAAATAATTTTCCTATTCTTTTCTTGCATTGGGTTGAATAAAAAAAGGGAGAGCTAATAGTACCATTTACTCCACATATTTACGTATTTGCAAAGTTATACAACTACTTGTGCTTGTAGGTTGTTATCAAACAAACTTGGATTGATAATTTGTTTAAAGCAAAAAAATAAAAATATATAAGCAATTATGATTGTATATATTTTTATAAAATAATATATATAAAAATTTATATAATTATATAAAATTTAACCACATATATCTATGTAACAAAATATTAACACTAATATATATATATATATATATATATATATATAATAAATATATATATAAATAAAACTTAATATAAAAATTTAGTAAGTGTGTAATAATTTTTTCGAGTTTTTCTTAAATAAATCAAAGTGGGGTGGGCGGCGCCCCACCCCCAAATACATACCAATCGTTACCCAAAAGGCCTTGATTGAATATTTCAACTATCACGGCTATTCTTTTTCACATGCCACATACAATTGGAAACTCATGCCGAACCCATTAGTATAAAAAATTAAAAAACAAAATATATATATATATATTATATTTCCTTTCATTAAAAATTTATTGTCGATTTTAAATATGATCATATTTAATCAAATTAAATATATGTGTATATATATACTCATTCTTTACAAATATGAAATAGGGAAAATAATGCCATAATCCAATAGGGTAAATCTTTTACAAATGTAAAATAACAAATCAAATACAAGCAAACCCTAGGAGAAGGATGCAAAATAACTCTCCAAATGTGTGTATCCATCCTAAGAGCGATGAACAACATTCCATGGCTTCCACTCCTCTAACCTGCAAATCAAAATGGAACAAATGAATGAGTTTAGGGTAAAAGAAATAATAAGAAGACCTCATAAGGATATTTAGGGTTCTTTTGAAAATACCTAAATCTAAGGGTTCATATCCATTTAATCTAAGGGTTGGGAATAAACCCTACATCACTTAAATGATGGGATTTTTTTTTTTTTCCCAAAGGGAAAAGGAATGGGTTTTGATAAATTTGTATGGGTATTATGTGAATGGGACCACTTAAGGGTATTAGAGTGTTAGGATTAAATTGTAACCTTTATTGTTATAGATAAATGATTTTATAAATGATCTTGAAATTTTCCAAGGGTTCATTAAATTAAACAATTATGAATAGAGTAACTCTGTTAATGAATCACAAGGGTTAATTATTGGAATTTAAATGTATGGTTAGATGACCTCATGAGGGGCATGGTTATTAAGTTGTTATGAGAATTAAGAAATAAACTAACTTAGGAAATATTGACCCAGATGATATATTAAATAAGGTGAATTAATGGAAACCTAGAAGGGGATTTAGACCCAAAATGACTAGGATGAAGTAATAATAATTAATTGTTAATTTAATTATGACAACCTTATGAATATGTGGACTTTATTAAATGAGAAATATTTAAACCTAGTTGGTGGTTATCTTGTTGCAACCCCTTTTAACAAAAAAATATATTCCATAAAATTTCCTAATTAATTATTTAGTTTTGTCTTGGGTTTTGTGCATTTAAAATATGGGCGTTATAGTAGTAATAATAGTTATAACTAACACTAGTTGTAGCATCAAAATTGGAGATCTGTCTCTGCTAGAATCTTGTAGAACAAACTCTTACTGAGTAGGAAGGTGTGATTATTTTTAAGGTGATTTTTACATTGTTGAAAGTGAAATGTGTTTTCATCAAATTTTTGGGTGAGCTACCATCCGAGTTGGTTATTATTTCAACTAGAGATATAGTTATGCTAATGATCGAGATACATCCGACTTGTGTGGCATTAGAACTGAGTTATTTTCATTGCTTTGTGACCTTTTCATAGATCGACGAGTTGATATCTTTGTCGAACCAACATTGACAAAGGTCAAGCCATACATTGCTTAGGTGAGTAGAGTTCACTGTTAGGGCAATCTCATACTGAGCTAGGTAGGTTGTGTATTGGAAAGGAAGATCATTTGAGTTGGAGTGGGTAGTGCATACATCCGAGTGAACCCTATTTCAATGTTAAAGCATTCTTAGGAATCCAAAATCCAAGAACAAAACCGGAGCCACCTCAGTGTACACTAAGAGGAGTTCAGTTGTGTCCTTCATCAAACTGGCCATCCACACCACCACCACTATGTTGATCAGATTAAATGAGACATCCAAGTAAACCTTGAACTATTTATTTATACCTCCTCCATATTCACTACAATTGGCATCGAGCTCGGATTCAACTTTCTACATCCCATGAAAACATATGAAATAGAAAAAAAACAATGACGAAAAATAATATAAAATAGAGAAAGGGAGGAGACAAAAATTATCAGATTCAATTTTCATGAAACATAAAACTATCTCTACTCCTACATGTGTCACATGGCCCATGTTTTAATCATCCACGTCACCTTGTTCAAAGGTAACTCAACTTTGAATTGTTTATATATCAATATCTAAAATTATATTGTTTGTGCAATGTCCACTTGATTGGCTAAGTGGAAGGTTATATTTAGTGATAAAAACCCTAATTTTGGGGTTAATTTTTTGTCTCCAAATTTTCTAAATATGTGGTTCCGAGCTACTTTTTTTTTTTATTAGATTAGGTAAAAAAATTTTGAAGGGATCAGGAACCCTTTACAACCAAAAGATAAAGCATTCAAATCCCAAGGGAAAAAAAACAACAAACAAGAGCCCACAGGCCCAAAGAATAAACAAACATACAAGCTAGATCCTAGGGACAGGGAAGCACAAGCACCAGGTAAGTAGGTCAAAACATCTTGACCCCCAAACCAAGGGACTCAACTACCCAGATTCCCTTTATGAGATCTAAGGCTCATCTTGAGAGACAACTGGCCAACTTTTCCTCTCTTTTGTAAAGGGGTGCTCGAAAGGGTTGTTTTTCAGCATTTTGAGGTTTTTTTGTGATTTGTTGCACTATGAGCCATTTTGAGCTCTGGATGCCACCAGGGTCTCGTAAAAAAAAACCAAAATCCTCTCATTTAATTTTTTCACATAGTCATCTATAATTACATATTTTCAGTATATTTTTGCATTATTTTGTAATAACGTGCCATCTAGTTGGGAACAATATAACCACCCACTATGGAAAACAATTCTCCAAAATTATTTCTACTTGATCCATAGCTGACTTCGTGGGGACAATTAAGCCGCATGGAAGACTTAAAATTTAACTCAACTTGAGTTTGAATAAATTTGGCCAATTTTAAATCTAGATCAATTGATAATGCAACCTAAAACTGATAGTTTGGGGAAAATAAAAATTCCATGTTGATAATCTTGTTCACATTGTCCAATGACGTGTAACCCCACATTCGAGATGCCAAAAAATATAAAGAGGTGTGGGATAAGATGAGCACAATGTACTGAAATAAGAACAAAAATTCTAAATTTGTAGGGTCATTTGCATACACTAAAATTTAAATCAAGTGAAAAAGCTGGAGGCTTTATTGCAAAGAGTTATAGTTTTGAGGGATTCACTTGTAGCCCTAGGAGAGGAGATTTATGATAGAGATATCTTACCCATTATTTTGAGATCATTTCATCCATCTTACCACATTTTTATGATGATAATCAGTTTTTCAGACTAGACCATTAGTTTTGTAAAGCAGGTGAATTTTTTTGTAAAAAGAGGCACTTCACAACAAAGATGAAGAAGAAGAGAAGACATTATCTTCTCATTAGAAAGGGAAGGGAAAAGAAAAATTTTCCGAAATGTCCCAAAAAAACATAAGAAAGGGGGGGAAAAGATGAAATTTCCTATCTTAAATGAGGACACAAGTTGAAATATTGTTAGTATAACACATACAATAAAGGTTCATCGAGCAATTTTGGACCTCAAAATCAACAATCACAATAGTTAAAGTCACACTACAAGAAAGGGATGAAGCGAGGAAACTGGTGAAAAAAACTCCATCAACAATGAAATGTAGCTAAGTAAGAAGACCATTAATATTATGAGTAATTCTTGTACACTTCCCATTCTAGTTAACCATCCACATCATATAGTATTATTTGGTATGTTGATTCAAGAGACACTCAACACATGACCAGGCATATCCCCTATGGACTCGTGGGAGTGCGAGGCACAAGTTTGGCTCCTTGCCCCGTGTAGGAGAATTTTCAAAATGTCTCCCACCACCCCGGTTTTCCCCACACTGACTTAGGGACTGCCATGTGTCCCCAGTCAACTTGCGGACTCGCAGGTGCAAATGTGGTTTTTTTCCACCATGCGGGAAATTTTCCAAGAATCTCCCCATGGCCGTCAACCCACCCTTTGGGCAAATTTTCACCCCTAGGCTGTAGGCCCGCTCTTGGGGAAAAATTTTCACCCTAAGGCCCGTCGGCCCATAACTTGAGAAATATGAGGAGTTAGGAGGACTTATTTATATCAATGGAAAGGTGAGGAAATTTCCTATCCAATGGGAATGATTTAGGGAATTTTTGAATGCGTTAAGTGTGAGAAAAATCAAGTTGAAACTTTAATCTTGTTAGAGAGTGGGTATGGTGATGATTTACCCTCTGAACCTAATTGAACCTTCTAACCCTAAATTTTTGACCTTATGACCTCTAATAATTTTTAATAAAAGAAAAGTATGTTCTAGTAGATTAGAATGGTTCTAGAACTTGTTAGTGACAGTTGTTACCTTGTAACCTAGTTATAGACTCTTTTAAACAAAAAAATTATTCCATAAATTTTCCTAACTAATCCTAGGTTGTTTCTTGGGTTGCAAGTGGGTTGTTTTAGCGGGCATTACAAGAAACATATTTGGAAGATATTTTTAATATATAAGGTTTTCGATCCTTATAGTGCATAAGATCAAGATCAGTTTTCACTTTGTAATCACTATTGTAGACTGAAGATTAAGTGTAAAAGATCAATACCATTAGAGTGTTTCTTCCCTAAACACTAAACCCTAAATCCTAAACCCTAACCCCTAAACCCTAAACCCTAAATCATTAAATGTAAACCATTGAAACCTAAAACCTAAACCTTAAACCCTAGGCTCTAAACCCTGAACCCTAAATATTAATCCCTTAACCGTAAACCATAAACCTAAACCTTAACCCCTAGGATTTAAACCCTAAAACCTAATTATTGAGCCCTTATCCCTAAACCATAAACACTAAACACTAAACCCTAAACCATAAAACCTAAACCCTAAACCCTAAACAATTAAAACCTAAACCCTAAACCATGAGCATTAATCCCTAAGTTCTCTAAAACATAAACCTTAAACCTTAAACACTAAACCCTAAACCCTAAACCCTTAACCGTAAACACTCAACCCTTAACCATGCAACATTACCAACAAAGAATTTCATATTGTTATATGGTTGGATGAGGGTCAAATCTCGAGGATCATATTCAAATTCGGTGTATCACCATCGAATAGGGAACACCCCTGTCAAATCCATTATTTAGTATGACGTGGAAGATGAGAAAAATAAATGAAATATGGAGAATTATATTTCATGGGTAATTGGTACTAGTATCAACAAGAATAATATGGCTTCCGAATACTCCACTAGGCGGGAATGAAAATGTTAGGACCATATTTCCTAGTCTCGTGCGTAGAAGCGTCATTGAGTTTTCTTGTACAAAATAAGCATAACAAAATGGGTCTAGCTAAGAACACACATGGGTTATCAATCGCCTAATAAATATTTATTTTTAATTCTTAGTGGGATTTAGTTGGCCTATGGCTTAGTGACCTTATATTCATTAATAATTCGTTCTATGATAAACCCATGAATGCTTTCAAAAGTGCCTTCAAAAAGATAGGGGTAGTCATCAATCCTAGTAAAGAGAGTGATGTGATTTCCAAACAACTTGAAATGCAAACAGATTTAGAGGACATACCACGAATTTACAAATATCTCTATTGTTATAAATGGAAGCCAAGTAACAGTGTATCTATGTATCCAAAGATCAAGGACTACTAGGGTTTGTGGTAGGATTGGACATTTAGGAATCATCGAGTGTCTAAATCACAATTTCGTTACATCTGGAGAAAAATTCTCAAACATTGGATTCATGTATCTTGGAAAATAAATTCCAAACTCAGAAATCCTCTCAAATTGTTAGTCTAGGTCCTATTCTAGGTTTTGTTCGAGTTCTAGTTCTGGTTGTGGTCATCAAATATGGAAGTTTCAGGAAAGGAATCCACACTTGAATAATTATTCCCATTTAGATTGTTGGAAATGTTAATGCCGATGGCATTCTGTGGAATTCGGTTAGTGGAATATGGGGTTGTGCCCTTGTTGGTTTTTTCTCATGGCGTCATTGGTAACCTTTCTATTATTATCGGAGAGAAATCCCCATACTTGTGTGATAAGTTTAAAATATCCCTTGGTTCCTGGGAACTTATTTTTATCAAGATGCAATAACAAGGTTATTTTTAGTGGGTATTAACAGAAAAAATAAAATAATTTTCATTGGAATTACTTATGAAATGCATTCCTTCACTTTGTGCTTATGTTTATAAATGCAATTCATCTTTCCAAGTTCTCCATATTTTCCAAATTTGGGTGGAATTGACATTTTTATCTCTAAAAGCGTGAAGAAAATACAAGTTCATTTCCCCCAACCTTTCTTGAAGTGAATCTAAACAAAATGAAATTTTGAATTTGGAGGTGGCATGTGGTAGACACTAATTTTCCTACCATAGATTTACTTATTGATGATTAATTGTTATTAGTTGGATTTATTTTCCACTATTATGATAAGTGAGATTCTTATATTATCAAATCACCATCAAGTTTATTCATTAGAATACATTTATTATTGTGGCATGGTTGATGAAACTCCTTAAAGCCTCCCATAATTACGAATACCTCTCCTACAAAACCCCATACAAGTGTATATATGTTAACCAAACTTTTCATACCTCCTTGAGATTGAGAAGGGTGTTTAGTGATGCTTTTAGCTTGCTTGAAAATTTTGCAGTGTAGACAAACCAAGAAGTGACCAATGAACCTTTCTCATGTGTAATGTAAGGGAAATTTTGGTAAAGGCAAGTGAGAGGAGTCTTTGGATGAATGTTGAGCAACTAGATGAGTGAAATAGGTGGTTTAGTTTTCTCGAGAACATGATGGAATCCTAAACTCCTAAAAATATCAATAACCAATTTAAAATGCCCCAAAACCTAAAGAACACCTATATTCTTTCACAAAATAGATATTGATTGTATAATTTAAACCCTTAAAGCTTGAAGGTTGAATGTTGGAATCCTAAAAAATAACTATGTACTGAATAGATTAGAATATGAAAAATTGTCTTCAAAATCTGTGATGATGGAGTTATGGGACTAGTTCCATAAGGTGCAGAGTGACCCTAACATCTTATATTTACTAACATAAA
The DNA here is from genome assembly GCA_018340775.1 of Taxus wallichiana var. yunnanensis. Classification (NCBI taxonomy): domain Eukaryota; kingdom Viridiplantae; phylum Streptophyta; class Pinopsida; order Cupressales; family Taxaceae; genus Taxus; species Taxus wallichiana. The sequence goes on along the minus strand of CM031242.1, from coordinate 379,309,108 downwards.
CTTAAAGTATACGAAATAATAAAATATAAATAATAATAAAAGAAAAACTTATACTCAAACATTTATTTTTGTACATAGAAGCATGCATCAACCACATATACTACATAGCACACAAGAATGTGACCGTGCTATAACACACTCGTGTTTTAGGCTTGGTAACAACCAAACCTAATAATTCAAAATGCGCATCTTATATTTACTAAAATAAATTTAAAGTATAGGAAATAATAAAATATAAATAATAATAAAAGAAAAACTTATACTTGAACATTTATTTTTGTACATAGAAGCATGCCTCAACCACATATACTACATAGCACATAGGAATGCGATTGCGCTATAACGCACTCACATTTTAGGCTTGATAACAACCAAACCTAATAATTCAGAATGCACTTGCACTTTAACCAAAATTTCTCATGTTTTTCATAAAATCATATTTGTGTCCACTTTGTAGACCCCCATATTTGTGTATAGGCCCAAGTAGTTGCGCAAACATACTCATAGTTTGGTTTGTGATCTTTCTAATATAAAAGTAGTGTGAACTCTTCTTAAACTCATACCCTACAGCTATCTCCTTGACAAAATCCTTCTCATCCAAATCATCCTCCATCGATTCTCCTGTGTATATAAGTCCAATGTAATTTGAAATCAACTGGGAAGTTAGGTGCATTATTCTTCTTGCAAAGTAGAAATAATCCTCATGTACATGTGACATCAACCATTAGTATAACTTGTTGGGTTTAAAAAATAGGAAAACTCATAGAGTTGTAGGAGTCCTACCTTCTCTAACATGGCTTGTACTAAGTCGTCAAAAAAAGGCTTATCATCTTGTTTCATGTCTTCAATCAGATGAACTAACTCCAGCGCCATATCCTTTTATGTGGTATTTGTTTTGTGGTTATATTCACTTATGGCCATCTTATGCACATGAGAAACCCACTTCATTCCCATCAAAGCATGTCATCTGGGTACTGCATTTCTGCATATCATTCGTTGTTAAAACTTGTTTATACGACATGTTTTCATTTTCTCTTGCCCTTTCCCTTCTTCGATGAAACATTAGATCCCTTCCTTGGTACCATTTCCTCTTTTCTAGTCCTTGTAATCTCTTCCTTCCTTCTTTCCCTAACTCTTTTATGTCTTGTAGCTTTACTCCTTTGTAAAAACTCCTCCAAATCTCATGCCCTAGCTCTGTAAACACTATCTTAAAAAATGTTCCTTCCACAAGAGGATGTAACACCCATGGGAATCCTCCAAAAACACTTCTCCGCCCATTCTCATGTACTTCTTTTCCACTTATGGTTAAAAAATCCATTGAAACTCCTACTACGCACATAAATCTCCACAATTTTTTATTCTCAAGGATTCCCTAGTTCACGAGAGCTCTTCAAGAAAAAATGCAAGGTAAAGAGAATAACTCACCCCGACCTTCTATTTATAGATTTTTTATTTTCCTACACAAATTCCCATGCCACAAATTAATGTATGAATGCTTTCCAATGACATCACTCCATGTGCAAACTCACACTAAAATTTTCGCAACCTTCTGGTGCGCATGACTTCTTTGACATCAGATTAACTTGCACGCACTCCCCACACTGAAGTATGTCCACCTCTGCATCCTTTACGAAGTTCTTACCTTCTCCTACCTCATGTTTCTCTTATGCTTTTTACCCTTGTACATGGTTTTCTCAAAGCATTTTGGCACTAATATTCTCTCATGATCCCCTCTTCTAAGCATGCTTTTCTTAACCCAAAATATTTTTATTTTATCACTTGGGCCGCCTATGCACATCACTTCCAACACTTCTCCTTTGACACCTACCACCCCACACTAAATAGATGCACAGTCCTTTGTGCATAAAAATGCTTAAAAAATTAACAAATTACTTACGCGCAAACACGCCAAAAATGAAAAATAAAAATAGAAGCTACGAAAAGGGAAACACATAGAAAGGAATCTGCATTAATAGAAATTCTAAGCTATATGGCAATATAACCTTATGTACAAACACAAAGAATGCTTATTTATAGTAGGGCTTCAACCTCCTCCCATTGAAATACCCAGACAACCATGTTCCATCCAGATCTTGTAACTAGAAAGAACTTGAATCAAGTATGTGAGTGATAGTTTATGGTTCCAACCAGTGTACCTTAACCTTCCCTAGGTGGTGCATAAACTTAGAATCATACAGTAGAAAAATCTTCCCAATATCAAGATTTTTTTTTTAATGTGACAATCATGGCATGCTTTCTATAGTGATTTATTCATATTATAACTTCATCTAGCAATGGAACGCCTCTCATCTAGATCCCTAAGTTTATCAATTCACTCCTCTAATACTTGTTCATGAGCCAATCCTCCTACGCGTGTAATAAGAAATGATGGTAACATGAATTCAATAAGTAACATAGCCTCCGCACCAAACACCAATTGAAAAGGTGTGGCCTTGTTTAGTATTTTATAAGTAGTCTGATATGACCATAACATGGAAGAAACTTTATCATCCCAGTCGTGTCTACCAACATCACAAATCTTGGTCAACGTGTGACTCAAAAGTTTGTTAAAAGATTCCACTGCCCCATTAGCTTATTGGTGATAATGGTTACTCTTTTGATGAGCCACCATAAATTTTTCTAATAGGATTCTAACTGTCTCATTTAGGAAATGAGTACCCTTATCACTTGTTAAGCTCAACGAGAATCCATACATATTGATTATATTTTCCAACAAGAATCTAGTTGTTATTGTCATTGTGCAATCCTTCGTATGTGTCACTTCTACCCACCGTGTAAGATAGTTTGTCCATGTAATGATATAGCACTAACCCATTTTTTACGTGGTGGGAAATAGGTTATAAAAATTCAGTTTCCAATTTATCGAATGGCTCTACACTAACAATAGGTCTTAGTGGAATTTCATTTGTTCGTCCTTGTTTACCAGGGTGCTAACAATGATCATATGCATTACAATACTCGATATAGTCCTTGTAAATTTTCTCCCACCAAAGAATAGCTAAAAGAATCTTGCACGTGATTTCATTCCCCACACAGTGACCTCCTAGAATTCCACCATGAGCCTCTTCCATGATTGTAGTACGCTCATGTTCCAACACACACCGACACAAAACCTCATCTCAGCCTAGTTTTTACAGGTCTTCGCTAACTAACATATAGTGCATGAAGCATATATCCAGCTACTTTTACTCTAATGTCTTCATTCCTTCTAGCGTCACACCCATCTATAGGAAAAAAAAACAATATCCTCTAATTCAGATGGTTTGCACTACAATCTAAACAATTGTGCATCTAGAATTATATCCTCGAAGCATTGTGCATCCTCATTCAAGTAATTTTTGACAAATGATCAAGTCCCAATTTAATTTTTGCTAGTTTCACCACAACTGTAAACTCAAATCCCTGAAATAATAGTATCCAACGACATATGCGCCCTTGCAAATGAATTTTTCACCAAGTAATTTAATGTCATGTGTTCTGTGTAGAAAATAAAAGGAGTTGCTAGAAAATACTACCTAAACTTGTGCAGCACGTAGATCATTGATAATTCCTCATGTTCTCTATTGGTATAATATTTCTCAACTTGTGTTAATTTCCTACTTGTGAAACACAAGGGACATGTTTATGTGTAATCACATCACCACTGATTGTTTGCAACTTGATAGATTGAAACTGTCAATGTGATTGCATAACATGGAGCTTTTCCCAAAGTGTGGGACTTCACGATTGGGAAAGCTCTCTGGATGAAGGCCAACTTTTTATCCTATCTTAGTGCCAATTAATACAAAGTGGAGTGAGTTTTATATCTAACCCTAATATAATATTTCCAAGGAGAAAAAGAAAGAGAAAATGTATGAAAATAAAAACTACTCTAAGGGAAGGTGATGCACGAAGAAGGATGTTGAACAACCTGCATAATAAACACATCACTACCATAACCTTGTAATGAAAACAAAAACAATACAAAACAACCTTACATGCAATGAAAGATCAGAAAGTTGCAATATAAGATAGAAGAAGGTTATAAGAATCCACAAATATTATTTTATTGTTCTCAAAGTTGATACAATACATCACATTTAGGGCCAAAGAAACAAATTTTTCATTGCAATGTTCAATAGGGAGGTTTGAAATCTCCACAAATATTTTACAGATAAGAAAGATGGGAGGGGAATATACAAGTTTTCTAAACTTTTAAAATGAGCACCTCCTTACAATATATAGGAAGAATGAGAGAAGGGAGAGAGAGGAGTTTGAAATCCTGCTTCAACCACCCAAATATGCATTAAAATCACATGCAACAATGATGGGTGCCACTGCAAAATCAAACTCTCTCACGTTTTTATTAAAATCATATTTGTCTCTTCTTTGTGGCCCCCCATATTTGTGTATAGGCCCAAGTAGTTGCGCAAACATATTCATAGTGGGGTTTGTTATCTTGCTAATGTAAAAGTAGCATGAACTCTTCTTATACTTGTATCCTACAGCTATCTCCTTGAGAAAATCCTTGTCATCCAAATCATCCTCTATTGATTCTCCTATGCATATAAGTCTAGTGTAATTTGAAATCAACTGGGAAGTTAGTTGTATTATTCTTCTTGCAAAGTAGAAATAATCCTCACGTACGCGTGACATCAATGACTAGTACAACCTGTTGGGTTTTAAAAATAGGGAAACTCAGAGTTTTAGGATTTTGACCTTATCCAATATGGCTTGTAACGAGTCGTCATAAAAAGGCTTATCATCTTGTGTCCTCTCTTCAGTCGGATGAACTAACTCCAGCGACATCTCCTTTACTACGGTTATAATCACTTAAGGCCATATTATGCACATGAGAAACCCACTTCATTCCCATCAACACCCCATCTAGGTACTGCATTTCTACTTATCATTTGTTTTTAAAACTTGTTTATACGACATATTTTCATTTTCTCTTGCCCTTACCCTTCTTCGGTGAAACATTAGATCCCTTCCTTGGTGTCATTTCTTCTTTTCTATTCCTTGTACTCTCTACCTTCCTTATTTCCCTAACTCTTATCTGTCACATGGCTTTACTCCTTTGCGAAAATTCCTTCAAATATCGTGCCCTAGCTCTACAAACACTAACATAAAAATGTTCCTTCCACAAGATGACATAACACCCATGGGAATCCTCCAAATACACTTCTCTGCCCATGCCCGTGTACTCCATTTCCACTTTTGGTTCAAAAATCCATTGAATCTCCTACTACGCACGTAAATCTCCACAAATGTTTCTTCATAAGGATTCCCTAGTTCACAAGATCTCTTTAAGAACAAATGCAAGGTAAAGAGAATAACTCACCTTGACCTTATATTTATAGCTTTTTGTTTTCTTGCACAAATTCCCATGCCACTTATTAATATATGAATACATTAAAGATAGATTTTTCCAATGACATCCCTCTATGCGTGATCCCCAAAATTTGTGTTCTTGGACTTTTCCAAAAAATCCCTCCAAACAAAGGAATTGTTTGTGCCACCATATATGTCCCAAATGAGAAGTTATACCTCCTAGGTGTCGATCGGTCACTTTCACTGATAAAAACTAGATTATCAATACTTGTTTATTGATTTGGAAAACTAAGCACCAAGGGTTGGTCACTAGGTGGGTTTAGATGTGTGTCGATGGCTCTCCTTTCTCCACACGATGAAATCTCATCACAAGCTGAAGGGTTTTCTCTCCCACACTTGCCTAGATGGGGTAGCATAGACTGCTTAGGTGGTATGTCCTCTATGTGAACCTAAATTCATTCCTACAACGTCTGCCTCCATATATCCATCACTCCCATAACCTCGCATTGTCTATCCAACTCCCTTTCACGTGCTTCACTATACTTGAGTCATCTTTCCTCCTCCTTTTTCACTACAAGTTCTGCAACCTTCCTCACTCCTAGCTTCCTTGCCCAGTGCTTAGAGAATATTATCCAGTCATAGGGAATGCCTTCAAACTTAGCTTAATGATCAAGATCTTCATAGCCATTGGGGTATCTTGCAAAAATTATCATCTAGGTTTCCTTACGAACTCAAATTCAACAACCTCTAGACAAGAATACATAGAAATGGTGTATTATAGGGTATAACTGGTCAGCATTGTTTTACATTAGTGATCAACATCACGTGTCCAAGTCAGATCCACATCCTACAACCTCTGGTAATCAGCTTATGTCCACACATATGATCTATAGTACCAGCTCGATCTGGATGCATATGATGAGAGTCATTCATACAACTCTACTAGAAAAGTACAAAAGAAGGTCTCATATAACTCATGATATAGGTGTTTTTCTACCCATTTGTGTGCATCGACTCAAGTCCAATACTAAATATTTGAGAAAACTCATCCTCTATGCTTTTAAACCATGTTTTAACACTTTCTAAGCTCAAGCACTCTGTCATCACGCATCATTATCACAATAGCTTTGAAAATAGGTTCCAACAATGGAACAAAGATGTATTCATTTTTATGTTCCCTTAGAACAACACTCTAATCCCATGCGCATTGGCCTACCAACAAGTGGGCACTTGGCACTCACCCAAGGCACGCACAGGCATCGAGCCCCTCCTTTATGTGAGCATTGTGAGAAGAGGATCCCATTGATAATAGATTAAATGCAGAAAATTAAACGATCATGCATACGTTACAAGGCATAGGATGAGTTATTATATCAATATACCCATTTGGATAACATGATAAACAAAATACAAAGAGCATATCTATAACATAAAGATGAGATACTTAGAGTTTGCACCCATAAACAATATATTTAGAAGAGACATATATGTATATTGATCGTAGTTCCAATAACCACATTACATTTTAAAGGGTCATAACACACCACATGTTTTAAGACAGACATGAATCATGTATCAAACACCCTAGTTATGCTTCCCATATTCCATAATTTTTCACAGACCCATCCCTCTAGATATGACATCATTCTCACAACCCTCTAATGGTAACCCAACTACTAGAATATCTTACTTTTTCTACATGGATTCACCTTTCATCCTCTCTGTGATGATCCTAAAGCTTCCCTTCATCAACCTCTCTCCATTCAGGTGTGTCTATGTCCCTTCCTTGCTCTATAGCATCTCGTATAAATAGGTTTAGCACCCACCACCATGCCTTCCACTAGGAGTAGATTGCTTGTCAAGTTTCCATGTGGTCCTTCAATGGAGCATGCTTCTTCTAATCCGAGCTCTCTACTTTCTGTAATGATTTCTATCAGAATGTTCTATGCATGGGATATTCTTTCCTTGACCACCAAGTCTCCAGGTTGGCACCTTATCCACTCAGCACACCTATTCGGGTTACATTTTTCTTCAAGTGTTTCTTGGAGAGCCAAATATGGCTAAGTCCTGAGATCCTTTTTTCTTCCTTGCATGCACAGTGGTTTCTACTAATATCTTCTAAATTCCCTATCCTGCACATTTTTTCCTGCGCGTCCTTCTTTTTTATTGGTCCCATGCACGCACGTACCCTTTGGTACTTAGCCAAATTTTGAGGCCCAACACCCAAGACCTTTGAATCATCTCCACATCTAATTTTTTTCTTATTCTCTACTCCATGGGATTACACCAGCCCTAGGAAGGTCAGTGATAGCCCTTCCCATAACTTCCTGTAGCTTGCAACTTTTAATGAACTCCTAAAATCACCTAGGGAGAATGAATGGACTTTCCTAAATCACCTAGGTGGATGAGATAATGTTAAACAGGAGGTCACTTAGACTGACTAGATAGACCTATGGTTTCTTGGAATGATAGGACTTGAAAATATTAACACAGGGGTATAGTTATCATGCTCAGAAATTGTTGATTTCCTTGTTGCACATTTGCATGATAACAGTCCCGTGTGTCTCGGGAGGAGTTCAAAAATTTCTTAAAGCTTCTCAGTACATGAAGGGACTTCAACATTTATTTATGTTTCCCCTACAATAGTTCTATTTCCTTTACGGACCATGTGTCCCTAATAAAGGTAAAATAAGTTTATGCTAGTAAAAAAAACCAATAAGGTCCAAGAGCAGAAACCTAAGCTATGATACCAAATGTAACAACCTAAAATTTGACACTCAAATTAGTATAATTTTTGTTTCCTTTTATAATAGTATTATGAAATTCCTCTACATTATAATCAGATTACTAGCTATAACTAGTTAATGTAGCAAGTTAGATTATCTTAACAATGAGCAACCATTCCTCTGTATAATTAATTTGGGAAACTAGTTAAACCAGTATATGCATCAAGTCTTAACAATTTAATCCATCCTATAACATGGTGATAAACCTTGTGTAGCTGTAAGGGTTAAATATCCCTGATCTCCATGATCACCCTTAACATTCATTTGAATGTTCATAATTAGCCTCCCGTTTTACCGCAATGCGGTAGTGATATCTTATGATTGATCATCTAGTGTCTACCTAGGGTCACATAGTAACCCCATCGTATATCCTACACTTTAGAATTGAGGAATCACGGTGATTAGACAATGTACCCAACAAGCACATTACTTTGGCCAAAGTTTCTTAGTTATACTATGTACGCTTAGTATAGATGAGTGCACAACATGTCTAAACTTGTCTTCCCATCACCTCACTATCATCTCATCATAGTTATCTAGATTCATTAAGATTAAATAAATAAACCTATTATAACTTAATTATTTCCTAACAAGTTCATTTACACAAGCCCGAGGAACCCCAATGCTCGATATTGGTTACCTACGGGTGGCATATTCACTTCGCTTAATACATTTCCATATTTGACAACCGATGGGATAATCATAGGTAGCCTACATAGTTCATTAGTACCCAAGTTCCTGCTAGGTTCTTATTCATTCATGTGTAGTTCGTTAATGTTTGGATATTTGTTTAGGCATTAAGTTACCTTCTTTTCGATATTAGGGGCATGAAGTGCTCCTTTTAGTCCGCATCCACCTCTAAATGAATTTTGAACATTTTTTTTATGTAAGAGGTTTGATAACCTTTAAAGGTTCCCATAAGATCAGCAAAGACTTATTTAATCGTTACAAGCTTAACTTACTTTTACCTTCCTAGTTAAGGCATTATTGACATCTTTAGGACTACCCATTTGCCTTTATTTATCCAAGGCTAGGTAATGCCACTTAAGGTGTACCTGTTACTCTGTAAGGTAAATTAACCTATTGGATATGATCCTTTTTCTTGTATGTAGTATTTTACCATAAAATATTATGTTCATTGTTCTTTACCTTAGAGCTCTTTCCTTTAAAATTGAACTAGACTCTCAACTATAATGTTCAAGATGTGTACCCCTTATTTATTATTCCCAAAAATCAATTGAGGAAGATTTATATCTTGGCGTGGTTATCAATAGAAAAGATCATAGCCATTAATAAGTATAGACTAGATTAATATCACTCCCTGTTTGAGGCTAATTCCCTTTATTGGTTAGACCTCCATACTCTTAGCATATATTATAGGCCCAATGAATTTACGCTTATGGAATTTGACTATTTCAATTTATATCTTGATTACATTACTTTCAATTTTACTTCTCATTATGATATTTAAGAAAAATACCAAGAAAATTACTCATATTCAACATTCTTAATTAAGAGACAAGAATAATATTTTTGCAAGTTAGATCATTTAAAAATAGCCTTTTTATTCATTTATGAACCAAACATTGTGTTCGTAATTATCTTGTTAAGGTAGTAGTTGTAAAAAAATTCTTTAGCACATCTTAGTAACCTAGCACAAACATATTTATTCAAGAAAAAGTAGGTTATAATGACCTTAGATTCTTTGAAGAGAATCATCCAATCATATCTAGGTCTACCCATCAAATTAAATTAGATTATAACCTGTATTGCTATAAATTCTTAGATAGTTTTATTGATAAATAACTCCATTTATAGCTCTTAACTAATAACCATTAGAAGCACTAAATATTAAATTGGAAGTTTCCTTACCTTGACATATCAATTGTTTCATTTGTTAACCGCCCACAATCATAAATAATACATTCACAATGCTGCCATGAAATTGGTACAAATCCATTCTTCACTTTATTAATACTTAAAAATTTACGTCCACTAAGGACTATTACAAGAATACTTTGCCAAGGAAAATACATATCCGATAGTACATTTACAATTGGATCCAAGATCTCGTATTACAACATTCATTCAATGCAAACTTCCTCAAGCCGGAGTGAAATGGTCCAATCAACCTTATTTAACCTGCGACAGTGTATGTTTTTGGGGTGTCAGTTCCATGAAGTGACAAGAGTCATCCTACTTGCTACTCTAAGTTTTGATGCAAAATTAAGATTAGTCTACGAAAATAACTCAATCACTCTGCGAGAAGTGCTTTCACAATAGTTCGAAAACTAGAATCCTTCAAAGCAATCCCATAGTTTTACGCTGAAATATATGTGCGTTCCCCAAAGGTACACTCTGTATATATTTCTCCCACATCTTAAATCGCAAGCAATGCGATTGATGAGGGACATCATTTTCTTAAGTCAAATCCTTTTCTATTACACAAACAAACAACAAATCAATCAAAGAATTTAACTGATAAGAATCAAGGAAATAAATTTTTTTTTGTATCCAACACTGTTTCAGCTTAATTCTCATAACATAAAAGTCAACCATATACATTTTTCATCGAAAGAACGGCTAAGTATAGAATTCTAAAAAGTTTTTTCTTAGTTTCTCCTTGTATTTTTCACTTTTAAAATTTTCCAAAAAATCTAATTAAACCACACATATTCAAGAACGAGATAAACGCTTAAAAATAAAAGATATAGACCAAGTGATCCAAAACTTCGAGATGGAAAATATTTTGATATAAAAGGAAAATGAAATCTATCTAAAGAAAAGAAATTTACATAACTAGCTGATCTTATCAGCATAATTTTACCTTTGTAGCATGCTTATTTCATAATTATTTGTTCCTACAAGAGAGTTACCAACTTGGTTGGATTATAACATGTATTTTATTTTCTTTCACTTCACAACCAAACAACAAGTTGGGTTACATGCAATATTTAGCAATGAAGTAAATCACTCATACCCAACTCCTTTCAATTTTTTCAAATGTCGGTAGTACAACAGTCAAGGATACCACATTTCGTTGAATCAAAATGTTTCAACATCAAGTAAAGAACAACACTCGGTAAACATATTAATCACAAGACAACCACAACAGATTTAACACACAATTTTTTTGTAAATAAAATATTTGACAACCCAACCACATAATATTTTTTTTTAAAAACCCTAGTTGTATTTTAACATTCTTCCTAACAAAAAAATCACAACAAACCATTCCATATTTCCCTGCATTTTATACCAGTACACACAAATAAGAGAAAATCGATTTTCTTTAACCATCTCATCACACATTTCAGTTGTCACTATTTATTTTGCTAAAATTTCAAAGAGAAAATACCCTAACCGAGTTTCACTTACACCCATCACTATAATTTTCGCTAAAAATTTCAAAGAGAACATACCACTATCAATTTTCATTTACAGACCATCACTATTTTGTTTTTGCTAACAAGTAATAGAGGTTCAAGCAAATCGATTTGCTAATTCCATACAAAAATAATAATACCCACTACTCAAACAATATTGCAAAAGAAAGGAGCTCAGACAAGAATCGATCCATAAAATTTGCTTACCAATCGACTTGATAAAGCCACATAAAATACCCATTACTAATAAAACACGTGCAACAAAAAAAAAAATAGACAAGGAGTTATATTCGTGAAATTTTCATCACATTACGAACCACCAATGAAAAAGGAAACATAATGGGAAACCCATCTAATTAAAAATCGGAACTTAATGGAGCAAGGAGGAAAATCCTTGCCTTTGTAAAATGGATTTTCTTTTGTTTGATTTTCCTCCAAATATCATCTGAAACCCTAGTCGATTTTTTATGGGTGCTAAAGCTCTAGCTCTCCAAAACCAACCAAAACCTCCACAATGCCCTCCTCATTTATAATAAAGGGTTCTATCTAAAAATTGATTCCACCATCACATGTCATGAAATTTGGCGATTGTCTCCGTGATGGAAGCTCAAACTGCAATTGTCTCGAAATGCCATCTAACTTCAGTTCTTTTCCCCAATCTCTCCAAAAATCCCAAAAAAAAACCTAAGTCGCATTTACTTCCCCATCTCAAAAAATTCCAAATGGATGGTTTGGATAAGCCTCATGCCATTGTGGGTGGGGGATTCTTTTTAATTAGAAATAGAATATTCAACCAATAATTTAAATTCCCCTCCCTAATCTGCATCAATGTCCACTAAAGTGGATAAAGCAATAATTAAAAACATTTACCACATTGTGGTACTCATTGTCATTTCATAATTGAATCCCCAAACAATTATTATCTTTTGAAAAACCATGCATTTACATTGTTCAACCACCACGTTATTATTTTTGAAATCAATATCATTAAATCAAACCTTACTTTTCAACTCCATGGGTGCAACAATATGCCCCCAGTTTTTCTAATAATTTTTTTTTTAAAATATAGCCACAACATTAGTGTTACAATACCATTCTACCAAGATTATAAGCCTGAGATATTTTTGGCAAAATACTACATCTCAAAAACAATTTCCATAGTCATGATATAATTATAGCAATGACACTACCCAAACCAAACAACAAATTTTTGTATTAAATCATATTACATTTAACAATACCAATAGGCGGTATTTAGTTATTTGAGTACTTAATATTTAATTAAGTACTTGGATGACCAAGTACCATCATCGAAAATGTTACTTAATTAATCGGATACACATCCATTTCCATTATTCATAATTATTTGATTAATTAAATTATTGAATAAAAGGGATTAATTAGGGGGATGTTACAATATCTCCTAGTTTTTACACTTTCTTCACATATTTTTCCCTATTTGGATACTTACTGTATTCTAAAGATTCATTCTAGAAGCATACATACATTTTTAATAGATCTCTATGAAAGTGTACTTCTATGTTTACAGGCCATTGTTACCACAAACGAGGGGATTCTTGAGTGTTGTTCCTTTCATGTGTAAATTTACCACCCTTTTTGTTTCAAATTACACAAAATAGGGCTTTAATTTTATTTCAATAGATATATAGATGCATAGTAACATTAGTGTTGTTGATGCGGTCGAGTTACGTTAAGAAATCAATGTGCACAAGAAATAACAAAATAGATAACAAAACACCGATATAATGATAATCTGAATTTGATTCAATCGGGATATTTTATTATAGAAGGAGGTTACAATTTATAGGGCATTGTTCTCCTACAGAGAAGGAGTCAACTCCAATCATGATCCCCCTTATCTCTCCATGTTCTTCACATCCCTAAAAACATTCACACAAATCTCTCACACACCTATTCTTTCTCACACCATGATTCTCTCAACTATCCTAGAATCTATGAGTTGTATTTACAACTCATTTACATCACACATATTATTGTTCACACTAATTAAACTATTCCTAACATTCACCCCCTTAGTGTGAACATGGGGAAAACTTATCTTGAACTGTAACTTGTCGCCTGATGCTGACTCATGACCTAGATGATTTTCAAAGTGGTTTATCATCAACCAATGAAATGGTTTTTCAAAGTGGTTTACCATAAACCAGAGAAGGGTGGTTTTCAAAGTGGTTTACCACAAACCAAGGAAGTGGTTTTCAAAGTGGTTTACCACAAACCAAGAAAGATCATGTTGTTTACAGTTTATTTTTAGCTCTCATCATATTCCCATTTTTAGGAGATTTCATATAGGAAATTGATTACAATCGTGAACAGGAATAATCCATTGTTCATTATTACAACAGAAAGCAAACACAACTAAAATAGAAGTCACCAATACATTTGAAGCAGTCTCTTTGTTGGTGACTAACAAGAGATGCTGATCAACCTCCTCCTCCTTTGCCTCCTGCCTCCAGTCAGTTTATTTAGAATAGAAAATCTTCAGAATTGTAGTCAGGATCTTCTTTCACTGGGTCTTCCTCTTCATTTTCTGACTCTTCTTTAACTACATTTGCTTCATTTGGCTTAATATTTCCATTGAGTAAATCTTTAGCTCGAATTCTGCAATACAAGATTGTATGCCCTTTTTTCTTGCAGTAGAAGCATTCTGGTTCTTCTTTGTTTTTAAGAAATTTATTGTATTTCTTTTTCCTTACAAATAAAGCAGTTTCTTCTTTTATGTCTTCTGCAGTTCTTTTCTCTTCCACTAGGAGAGCTGAAATCATGTCCTCAAGTGTTTGAGAAGGCATTTGTCCTAATGTAAATACAACATTGTTGTATTTTGGAGGCAAGTTGTTTAACAATATGGATTTTGCATCTTCATCTACTACATTAGCTTTCACTTCATGAGTTGTCTCAAAAGGGAACTTAGTTCATTAATGTGACTTGACATTGTCACACTATCACTCATCCTTAGTTTAAAGAGTTGCAATTTTAGTGAAAATTTAGCATTTGTTGCTTTTGACCCAAATGTTTTGTTAAGAAGATCCCATATCTCTAGTGATGATTTATCTAAATCCACATAGTGTAATTCAGTATCTGATAAAGCAAGTCCAATAATGGATTTTTCCTTGTCATCCCTGCTATGCCATTCTAGTAATTTAGCAGCATCAGTTGGTTGTGTTTCTTTTCCGCTTACAATCCCCCATAGGTTTTTGTTCATAAGTTGCATTTGGATTTTAACTTTCCAAGTGTGAAAGTTTAATCCATTAAATTTGTCTAACGGGATCTCCATTATGGGTGTCGAACTCCATCGATAATGCACCCCCTCAATTTGGAATAGTCTTATAACAAGATATTAATACTAAGGTTTATGCCATATTATATTAGATTGATAATTAATAAATGGCATATGGTTTATATACTTTAATAAATTCAAAACCAGAGTTTAATACCTTCCTGGAACTGATCTCCACGTGGATATTTGCATTGACAGAACTTACACATGCAATGGACATGACACACACTAAACAAGAGAATGGCGACGTGGGGTTGGTTGCATCAACAACAGAGACCACGGATTTGGTGATCAAAAAAGTATTTGCAATGATAACGCCTGCAGCAAATGAATGGGGTACTTGACAGAGATCCACCAAATTCAACATCTATTCCTTAAAGCTTGAGATCTACTCAAAATCCAACTAAGGTCTACCTTTACAGTCGAGCCTCCTCCCGAGGCTTGTCCATCCACACGGCTTGCCTGGATGCTTGAAAAATAGCCTTTACGTCTTATTCTCTACACATATACATGCACGGCTCCAATTCAAGCAAATCGCTTCCAAATGGAAGATGAAATATAATTCTCATTCATATCAAGTGCATCTTTTACCATATATACCAGATGGGCACAATATAGAAGAATTCACGCATGCTTTACTCAGATAAGATCACATGTGGGTGGCGGTGCATATGGAAGAATGTGCAGATTGCTCTTTTCTAACATACAGCGCCCACAGACTCTCGTAGAGAATACACTTCCTCAAGGATTTTCCATGCTCTGATACCAGATGTTGATGTGGTCAGAGTTCCTGTTAAGAAATCAATGTGCACAGTAATAAAAAAATAGATAACAAAACACCGATATAATGATAATCTGAATTTGATTCAATCGGGATATTTTATTATAGGAGGAGGTTACAATTTATAGGGCATTGTTCTCCTACAGAGAAGGAGTCAACTCCAATCATGATCCCCCTTATCTCTCCATGATCCTCACATCCCTACAAACACTCACACAAATCTCTCACACACCTATTCTTTCTCACACCATGATTCTCTCAACTATCCTAGAATCTATGAGTTGTATTTACAACTCATTTACATCACACATATTATTGTTCACACTAATTAAACTATTCCTAACAAGTGCAATTAATGGATAAGAGAGGTACTAAAAAAAATACATTGAATTATTTTGTCATTCAATAATTATTTTGACCTTATAGAGTAATTATACTCTATTTATAAACCATTATAATTCCAATTCATTCTAGTTCAAGAGTCAACACATGCATTTGAAAGATAAGAATTGAGACACCTAAATACATAGGGCTAAATGTTTTCTTGTAATGAATGTTGCTTGCATTTTTTTCAAATCACAAGGAGCATAGTAAAAATGGAATTTTATAAGAACATATCATATATTCGGGTTTAGAAAAACAATTATATTCATTACAATTGGAAGTGGAATAAATGTAAATAAGAGAATGCTTTGTATATTGTGGAATGAATCTAATACATTTGAATTATATGATTCAATGAAATTTATGTAAACAACCATTCAATGTAAAATTTGTAAGTATGATTTATTTCACCTAAAGTTTACAAATTTAATGCACATTGGTCACATAGCCGTGATTGTTAACACAAATATTTAAAATGTAACTCATTTTTAGAGAACCTTAACATAATATGACCTTTATCCCACTCAAGTTAGGACATGTTTATGGTGTATCGTTATAGCATTTCCCCTTATTTTAATCATTAAAGTGTCAAACATTAAGTAACATTACCATGGCCATGATTTTTACCAAACATTTTGAAAATGTAAGTCATTAAGTATTATGAAACTCTCCATCCTATGTGCATAGTTTAAAAATTTGCAAAAGATACCCTATATCATGTACCATCTTGATGTATAGATGTTTTATAGTAGGTTGTTCAATACAATGTAAATAATAATTTTCTTTTCATGATGGTATTTTTCCTTGAGGACATAATGAATCTTGAATAATACAAAAAAATATGGTATTTTTCCTCGAGGACATAATGAATCTTGGAATAATACAAAAAAATATGGATAAGTATAAATGAACTAAAAGAGAATGAGATATATTCAAACGGAACAAGGAAATCTAGAAAGTGTTGAATATCATACTTACTATGTTGTATGTCTTCAAAGATCATGATCTATGGAACATAGTAAATTCAAGGGTATTAGATTGTAAACAAATGATATTATTACTAACAAAACCATTTTTAGTGTCAATTTAGACTACAAAACTAAAGAATTCATCTCATCTTTTATGAAATTTTAATTATGTGTAATTGTTTAAAATGAAACTTAACAAAATTATTTAAACTCATTTC
The DNA here is from genome assembly GCA_018340775.1 of Taxus wallichiana var. yunnanensis. Taxonomy (NCBI): domain Eukaryota; kingdom Viridiplantae; phylum Streptophyta; class Pinopsida; order Cupressales; family Taxaceae; genus Taxus; species Taxus wallichiana. The sequence continues at coordinate 379,291,935 of CM031242.1, read as the reverse complement.
CCATAATCTATAAGAGTTTATTATATGCACCTCTTAGAATTGTGTTTATAATTCTAAAATCTTTATATTATATAAGTTAATCATTTATAGTATTCTAAGCCTCATATTTTTATAGATCTTGCATTTACCTAAAGTTTTGGTCCCCAAATATGGTATATGCAACTTTTATAAGAAGAAAAACAAACTAAAATGTAACCCAACAATACATATATAACAAACAAGTAATTACAAAGTGTAATATATGATTAAACAATAAATCATTTATTCAAGGGAAAGTGACTGTGCATCCATGTTGGTTCAATAAGAGAAAATATTATAAGAGAATGACATAGTTGGGGTTTGGTTGTACACTTTAGTATAAGTAAGACTACTATTTTAGTGGTAGGTAAGTATTATTGGCGGAAGGTAAAGAGAGACATAAGTAGGATCATATCAAGATGTAGTGTATGCTAAATGGGTAAGGGCCATGTACATAATATTGGGCTATATATGCCTTTACTTGTCCCTACAGGGCAATGTGTTGATTTGATTATGGATTTTGTGTTAGGACTTCCTAACACACAAAGAGGAAATGATTCTATCTATGTTGTGGTAGATGGATTCTCTAATAGGGTACATTTCATTACTTGTAGGACAACTAATGATGCTTCTAGAGTTGTAGATTTATTTTTTCGAAGTGGTTAGGTTGCATGGAGTTCCAGGAATGATCAGTTCAGATTGGGACACAAAGTTTTGAGTCAATTTTGGAAGACTCTATACAATAAAATGGCGGCACAACTACAATTCAATAGTGTATATCACCCTCGACTAATGGATAAACAAAAGTAGCAAGCATGAGCTTGGGAAATCTTCTACAATGCATAGTTGGAGAGAAGTCTGAAACAATAGGATTTGACTTTACCACGGGTTGAGTTTACTAATAATAGCTCGAGAAATAGGTCGACGAGGAGGTCTCCTTTCTAGATTGTGTATTGTAGGAACCCCAGGACCGTTAGATTTGAAGGTGCTGCCTAGCGAAGATAAAACCAATGATGATGTAGAAATATTTGGAAAACACATGCTACAATTGCAGGAAGAAGTGAGGGAGAAGTTGAAAGATAGTAATGTCAAATATAAACTAGTTGCATGGATGTAAGTAGGAGAGAGTAAATGCATTTTAAGAAGGAGAATATATGGTGATGGTTCATCTCGAAAGGAGAGGTTTTCAAAGGGGCCAAAGAATATTAAACTAAAGTATAAGAAGATTGGGGCATGTAGGATTCTGAAGAAAATGAGTGATAATACCTACAAGGTGGAGCTACCTGACAACTTTGCTATTTCACCTGTTTTTAATGTTTCTAATGTTTTTAAGGTGGAGCTACCACAACTTTGCTATTTCACTGTTAACAATACCAATAGGCGGTATTTAGTTATTCGAGTACTTAATATTTAATTAAGTACTTGGATGACCAAGTACCGCATCCAAAATGTTTACTTAATTAATCGAAACACATATATTTCCATTATTCATAATTATTTGATTATTTAAATTATTGAATGAAAGAGATTAATTAGGGGATGTTACTGATATCTCCTAGTTTTTACACTTTTTCTCATGTTTTTCCCGATTTGGATACTTACCGTATTCTAAAGATTCATTCGAAGCATACATATATTTTTAATAGATCTCTATGAAAGTGTACTTCTGTGTTTATGGGCCATTGTTACCACAAACGAAGGGATTCTTGAGTGTTGTTCCTTTCATGTGTAGAAGAATTTGGAGAACACATGCTACAATTGCAGGAAGAAGTGGGGGAGAAGTTGAAAGATAGTAATGTAAAATATAAACTAGTTGCGGATGTTAGTAGGAGAGTAAATGCATTTTAAGAAGGAGAATATATGGTGATGGTTCATCTCAGAAAGGAGAGGTTTTCAAAGGGGCCAAAGAATATTAAACTAAAGTATAACAAGATTGGGGCATGTAGTATTCTCAAGAAAATGAGTGATAATACCTACAAGGTGGAGCTACTTGACAACTTTGCTATTTCCCTGTTTTTAATGTTTCGACTTGTATAAGTTTCCAAGTCATGATAAAAATGTCGAGAAGGGAAGAATAAGTAAACTTTTCTACACATCCCCTTCAGCATTTTCATCACATTTTAAGTGTGATTGCTAGTTACAAATTAATACAAAGGAAAGATGGAAAAAACAAGATAGAAGTAAACTAAGAATAGCATTGGATTAATCATCTGAGATGAGAGAGAGCACATGGTGATCAATATTAGTATGCAGAATACCAAGGCTGTCCCCTGTCTCGGGTCACGGCTCACGGTTCACGGTTCACGGTTCACGGTTCACGATGCACGTGGGAGGAGAGATGCCACACGTGACATGATTCGTCTGTTTGTCTTATTACAGAGGCATATCGGCACGAGCAAATTACCTTAGTATTGATCCTATCATCTTCAGTCTTATCCACTTCCATGGTAGTATATAAACAAGGGCATGCCAGCAAATTAATGAAACAATTAGTTCGAACTCATAATATTCGATGGCTGTTAGCTGCTTTGTTTCTTCTGTTGCAATGTCCAGGCTCATTCTGTTTGTGCTGCTTTTACTTGCAGTTTCACCTGCATGTTTTGCACTATTCCAGGCGTCATCAGGTCCTCGAGGAGCATTATCAGCGCAAGAAGGCACTGATGTTTACGTTGCACTCACCAACCTGCTTGGAAACTTCAATACGTCGAGATGGTATGATAGCGGGGTCTCCTTTGCAAATTTGGAGAGCGTAAATGGGAAACGCATCGTCATAAGATATAGCCGTTGGACACAGTACTGCACCGTGGGCACCTGGGAAAGTGCTATAGGCAGTTTGGTGTTAGAGGATTTCAGAACAACTGTTCCTTATCTGAGGCCCTATCTACTCCAGGGATGCTCTTGGGCTGCAGTCTCCAATGGCTACGCTTGGATTGATTTCTACGTCCACGATGCCAAACTTATATTGCTTCCCTCAGAGTTAGAGTCAGATCAGTTGCAGCATGTGATGAATGTAAGTAACGCTAACACTAATGACAATATTGACAATGTAGTTACTAATGATGCTGCTGCTATGTCTTCTTCTTCTTCGAGGCTTGATCTGTCTTCAACCTTGTCAAGGTTTTCCCCTGTTAACAAAACTGGCTTTGTAGACTGTCCTGTCTTGCCTTTGGTTTTGCTGAGCCACCTTAATGGCATTTGGGACGTTCTCAAAGCGGGCGAGTATTTGACATCTGCCAACAAGAGAATACAGCTGGCAATGCAAAAGGATTGTAATCTTGTATTGACTGATACCCAAACCAATCGTGTGCTCTGGATCAGCAACACTGCAGGCCGTGGGACCAACTGCTTTCTGCGTCTACAGACGGAGGCTAACTTGGTAATCTATAACGGTAATGGTGCTCCAGTGTGGGCTATTAACCAAGGGTGTGGAAGTGGGTGTGAGAAGTTTAGCTCTCTAGTCATAGAGGATGATGGTAACCTGGTTCTGTTTCGTAGTGAGAATAACAAACTTAAAAAGTGTGGGCTACAAACACCAAAGTATAACTAGTGCACTCATCCTCATCTTAGTAACTCTGCTTAGTTTACAGAATAAGTACTCTACTGCAATCAACTTGCAGCGTTTCCCTATATCAATGTGTGGTGTGTTTCAATTTATTACCTTGTATTCTTCGTGAGTCTCAGGTGACATGTGACATGTTTGTGTGTGTATTACCAATATATATGAATGTTTTATGGAACAAGGTTCACTAAGTTCTTGTCTTGAATCCTTTTATCTTTAATTTTGACAGTGAATGTTATTTCTCTAATTTAATTTTTCATGGAATATAATGATAAAGTGACCTCTAATATAAGAAAATTATAGATTTTAGTAACTTCAAACATCATTAATATTAATCTCTTACAATAATAAATGTTTAGTGATTATAAGAAATGTTATATTATTTTTCCTTTAATATTATTGAGAATTATAAGATATTGCTTATAAATTTTATAATTATATTAAGAAATAAAATAGTTAACACAAAAGCATTTACATTACCGTCTAAAGCCCTTCATCAAATACTTGAAAAAAAGATTCTCCTTCAACTTCATATAAGTTAGAATACATAAATACCTTCATATAATGAAAGATCAAAATCAAATTCATCTTATCATATTAATCTTATTGAATTTTACTATAATAATAACATAGATGTAATATACTATATTTTATTTTAAAGTAATTAAATAGAATAAAGGCAAAAAATCTTTGAGTAGCAAGATTTTGTAAAATATCCAAGCGTCGATGAATATATTATAAGATAAAAGTAAAGTAATAATAATTTCACTATTAGTAAAGCATAAATTGTTGACAACTCTTATTATTATCATTACTTGGTCTTGTAGTCTTTTTCTATTGATAGATTGTTTATTGTAATCATTTATTACATTTATATAAATCTTGATTGTTTATTAATATCTTTACGTCGTTGAGTTGCATTTTTTGTTAATTTTTTTCTAATAAAAGATATATAACCTCTTTTGTAGGGGGTGAACATTTGTATAAAATAAAGATCTATGTAAATATGTAACTATTTATACTCAAATACAATAAATATCATTTAAGGATTTTAGAGTCATAGCTCAATAATTTTAAGAGGGGATCATATAGTCAACCCCTCTCTGGATGAACGCGTGACATCAACCATTGGTATAACTCAACATTGGGTTTAAAAATAGGAAACTCATAGAGTTGTAGGAGTCTCGACCTTCTCCAACATGGCTTGTACTTGAGTCGTCCCCAAAAAAGGCTTATCATCTTGTTTCCTGTCTTTAGTCGAATGAACTAACTCCACCATTTGTATCCTTTTATGTTGTATCTATTATGTGGTTATAATCACTTATGGCCATCTTATGAACATGAGAAACCCACTCCATTCCCATCAACATGCCATCTAGAGTACTTTCATTTCCGCATTCATTGTTAAAACTTGTTTATAGGACATGTTTTCATTTGCTCTTCCTTTGCCCTTCTTCAAGATGAAACATTAGATCCCTTCATTGGTTCTATTTCTTCTTTTATAGTCCTTGTAATCTCTTCCTTCCTTCTTTCCCTATCTCTTCTATTCCCTACAACTTTACTCCTTTGCGAAAAACTCCTCCAAATCTCGTGCCCTAACTCTACAAACACTATCTTAAAAATGTTCCTTCCACAAGAGGACATAACACTGTGGGAATCCTCCAAATACACTTCTCCACACAAAATCGGTCCAGTGTACTTCCTTTTCCACTTCTCGGTTAAAAATTCATTGAATCTTCTATTACGCACGTAAATCTCCATAATTTTTTTCTTCTCAAGGATTCCTAGTTCACGAGATCTCTTCAAGAACAAACCCAAGGTAAAGAGAATAACTCACCCCGACCTTCTATTTATATTAAATCATTTCCACTGAACCCCGCTCTTATTTGAACACATTTCCCTAGGATCTGAAACCCTCATGGCTAAGAAAAGGTACCTATCTCCAAAGCACGGTATGACCTATATGCGTATGCAACAAAAAAATTCCAATGCCTCTCAAGAATCTAAATTTTGTAACCTCATGAAAAATCCTCAATATGATCCCAGAGTCCTACAATAACTCATTGAATTCCAAAACTCTCTTCCTGTTGGTTTCCAAACCCCTCATGTCTACATTTTTTCCCCGACCAAAACTTTACCTCATGTACTCCCTAATTTACGTTAGGCCTTAGTTATGCTTTATCCTCTTCTCCTTATTCTATATTGAATGATGGCATTAATATAAAATCGTTTCACATGATGATCTTCCTATTGTTATTCAAATTGAATGTGAATATTTATCTCCTACTATTCCTACTTGTGAAATTGTTTCCATTAATTGTTGTGATAAATCTAATGCTAGTACTCCTAAAAATTATTTGTATGTTAATGATAATCTTGATGAAATAATTTCTTGTCAAATCATTATTGATAGTGACTTTGATTATGCTTCTGATAATACACATGTTAATGATGAGGTTTCTTCTACTAAAGTAGTTGAATGTGAATCTACACCTCCTCTTTCTTCTACTTCTAAAGTTATTTCCAATGATTCCAATGACGACACCACTCCTACCCCTAGTGCACCTCTTATCGTGTTTCATGAAACTACACCTAGTATATCCATAGATCTTCCACATTCCCCTCCTCTTCTTACACCTCCATCCCCTCCTTCCACATCCACTCCTCCTTTTAGGTTCCCATGATCACTCACAATGGAAAGATTCAACCCCTCAATGTTCCTCTCACTTCTTAGACCATCCCTTCACAAGACATCCTATCTCTCATGCATGTTTTTGGTAATTTGAAAACTCAATTTCATACCCTTACCCTCAAGATTAAAGCCTATTATGCCTCCATTGACAACAATTCCCTTCTTGGAATCTCATCCCCAAGAAAATTAAAAATTCCTCTTTCCCCAATGGTTTATTCATGCCTATTGTTTCATGTGTTCAATGGCATGGGCTATCCCTATTTTCATATAAAATATTTTCGATTAGCCATGGCCTCTTATTCTAATGATAATTTTTACTCAAAGCCTTTCACCATAACCTTGTTGATCATGCTCTCCAATGGTATATTCACTTTCCAAATGGATCCATTAGTACTTATTATGATATGGAAGATACTTTTCTTAGAAATTTTATTTGTAAAAATGATCCTAAAGTTACATATGAATGTTTTCCTTCTTTGGATCAAGGAAAGAAAGAACAAATTTAGATTACATTTCACGCTTTAATTAATGCATGCATTAGTTAATTGTTTCACCCTATTTATTTAGAAATGCAACTCAACTTTTTTGTGACTTAATTCCCCATTAAAAGAAAATCTATTATATGATACATGTGATTCATTTACTATTTTGTGCTATAAAGTTATTGATTTAGAAAAAGACTTAATTGTGGATCATGTTATAACACCTCCTTCTACTTATTTTATTCCTCCCTTGCCTACTAAGTCTTCTCCTCTCCCCTATAAAAACCTAGGTGATTCGCCACAGAAATACCTCAAGTAGCTTACCAAATTACCAATACCGTGAAATTTGAACTCGCATACCCTCGAGCACCGTAGATTCATATTATCATTAGCCTCGTGATTGCTGACGCGCGACAAGAGTCAGACGCGCGACAAGATTGCCGCGCGACAAGAGTCGATCGACGCGCGACAAGAGTCAGACGACGCGACGCACGACAAGAGTCAGTACCGCGCGACAAGAGTGTTCGACGACGCGAAAAGAGTGTTCGACGCGCGACCAAGGAAGTGTCGACGCGCGACTTGGGCAAAGAAGTGACGCGCGACGACGCGCGACAGAGGAAGTGTTTGACGCGCGACTTGGGCAAAGTGTTGACGCGCGCTGACAAGATATTAAGAGAGTGGACGCGCGACCTCGCATAAAGGGACGCGCGACAAGACCTCGACCGACAGAGTCGCTACTTGGTTCTTTTCACGACGCAGACTCTTTCGTAATAATGGAAGGTGCCACCAAAGAATACGAATAACCTAAAAGTAAGTAAGAAATCTCAAATCACTCTTCAAGTATTTTGGAAACTCATGATACAGATATATCAGAAATACCAATCATATAGATGCCACCACAGAATCGTAATACTCGACTCGTGTGGAAGGAATTATTGAGGTGGACATGCATTCTCATGCATGATCAAAGTCAAACAAATGAAACCTACGATAATATGCCGATCTCAAGATATTGTTCCCGCTGGGTGCAACCTAAGTGCAAATGCTAGATATCACAGATACAAACACTCAAAGAAATGGAAGACAAAATCAAAATCAAACTCCGGTCCAAGAAAGAGGAAACCAGTGATTGTGATATTGCTCAAAATTCTACTCAAAAAAGTAAAGCATTAAAAACGAACAAGAATATGTGGACCATCGGTGACATACAAGTTTGATTGGGCAGCTAAATTTCCGCTTATCAACCTCGTATAATCATCTAATTCTCAAGAAATCCCATCCAATGTACATGTAAAATATGTACGTGGAAATTGGGAAAGCAACAAAAATGCAAATCAAGCTCGACACTATAAAAACATCAGGGAAAACAATATTTAATCAGAATAAAGGGGGCGGATGGCCGTAAAATCAAAACACATAGGTGGAAAATCAAAAGAATGCATGCATGTTGATACGCAGCTGAATATGAGGCAGAGCAGAAAAACACAGTACATCTGTTGAAAAGGGAGGAACGATCACATCGCATATTGGTAAGATGAAAGAAACAAATCTACATGCAAAATTCATACAATTCTCTACTCTTTTCAAATACTTAAAAAGGAAGAGCGATTTCAGATTTCCTCGATTTCAAAGTTTTGTATCAATTTAACTAATGTCAATGTACCTCACCTCATTGGTCCGAGAGTAGTGGATGGGAAATGGCAAAATGCCTCTCGATGATAGAGAAGGAAGATTTGAAAGAGAATGTAAAAAAGCAAACTTTATCTCTCTTCAATCGATGAAGTGACAAAGCAATGACAACACCGCATGGGTATGTATCCACATCTATACTTTAGAAAATCATATAAGGACACCTCATCCGTTGGGTGTTATGAAAATGGTTGAAAATCGCAATGCCGAAAACCTATATAAAATAGTTGTTTCTCATTCAAAGATGTCATTGGTATGACTGATTATGAAATTGCTACGGTTGGTATGCGCTGGAGCAGATGGTGCATCTCACATGCAGGTCACCGAACAGGGCTCTGTGTTAGATTACAAACAACAAGGGCCCCATATATGCTACCAATTCACCGTATGGCTCACGTAATGAATTTAGCGTATAAAATGGTAAGAACCACGAAAAATGTTGCTAAATTAGAAGACCTTATAAGAGAACTTCATGCCTATATGTCAAGTTGCAGCCCAAAGCGTTTTCTCGAGTTCCAAAATTTGCAATTGGAATTACAGATGGCAAAAACTTCAAGGATGTGGAGACTAGATGGATCTCTTTGTATGAACTCCGCATGCAGAGTTCGTGAGGAGTATCCTTCATCGGTTGGTTTCATGCACAAATACCGCCATGAAGTCGATAGGCAAGGGACTTGTTGTTCCGCTTAACCGATTTGAGACATTGCTTACATTGGTCAGTGGTATTCTTCCAATGTTAAAGGAGATCAATACACCGATGAAGCATGCACAGGCAAGTGATTAATCTATATTGTGGATTTTATACGATGAGGAAAATGGTATGTCAAAGTCTTGATATATCAGACTGCTCCAATGATAGTTTTGATGCACTGCTTTTTGAAAATTGGAGAGATTTATTAGATCTTAAAAATCCTAACACCTTTTTGAGATTTAATATCCACGATCACCTCTCGCATCATCAAGTAATGGGAGGGAAATACCTGCGCACATTTTGCAAAAACGCTCAAGCTATTACAGATCTAACGAGAAGATGTTCCCGTGACACGTAATTTGTTTGAGTCTCATTATAGTTGAAACAAGAATAAAGCTTAAAAAAATTCGTAAACCTTGTCATCGTAAATTAGGAACGCTTTCAGAAAGATAAAATTCTCGAAGCCATGGGTGTGATGAATCCTAATTTTTGAATATCAAGGTGGCCGTGCAGATTTTGTCAAGAAGCATTTCCATAAATCAATGGGTACAATAATGGAACAATTTACAAAGACGCTGAGCTCAAGGGTGTGGAAATCAAAGGTATACCGAATGCCGATTTATTAAAGTTTCAAATAACAAATTTTGCAACAACAATGAGGAACCAATATAAGAATTTAGATCAACCTTCCGAAAGTGGTGCTATTACAAGGTCAGTGGCGAGGAATCTATCAAAGTTCTATTTTACAAGAAGATATCAAAGAATATTTCAGATTATATGAGTTATGCCAAACAATGATTTTGGGGTCTCTGTGGAGGATGAAAGGGTTTTCAGCAGTATTGTCATTTATAAAATCAAAACCGAGAAACAAAGTTGATAAAAATCTGAAAGTCGCATGAGGTGTTATGTTTCTCGATACTCCATCGAAACCTTTCCGCTCGACAGAGCAATCACGCACACCGAATTCCTTTGAAAGAAGAGGTGTGAATAATACAAATACACAAGTACAAATATTCCCAACCTTGAGAGTGTAATTGGCTCTTCGTCACATTCTACGTAAGACAACATCGACTTTGATGAAGCTATCGATAATGGATTGTTTCAACTTTAAATAGTATCTTCTTTATCTATCTTTTATCTTTATCATTAAAGATGTTACAGTCTATATACTAAAAATGTCGTGCAATTCACCCATCTATCTACTAATACATTTCTCGTGTTGGGTTTTTTTAAAACACAGATCTAGCTCATTACCAGTGGCAATGATGATTTCAACTTTAAGGAGGTATCTTTTTCCCCTTAATCTTATTGTTTGTTACTATTCATTTTTTCAGCTCTAGTTATCATTAAAGATGTTACAGGTGTATGTATTTACATTTAGTTAAATACAATATTTTTACTTTTTGAAAATGTGGGTTGACATCCGTCCGAGGAAGCTGTTACTTCTCGGGACTGACAATGTCAGGCAACTCACCCATCTATCTACTAATCCATTTTTTGTGTTGAATTTTTTTTAAGACAAAGATCTAGCACATTACCGGTGATGATTTCAATTTTAAATAGGTATCTTCTTCAACATAATCTTATTGTTTGTTACTATTCATTTTTTCAGCTCTAGTTATCATTAAAGATGTTACAGGTGTATGTATTTACATTTAGTTAAATACAACATTTTTACTTTTTGAAAACGTGGGTTGACATCCGTCCGAGGAAGTCACATTTCTGACCGACAATGTCAGGCAACTCACCCATCTATCTACTAATCCATTTTTTGTGTTGAATTTTTTTTAAGACAAAGATCTAGCACATTACCGGTGATGATTTCAATTTTAAATAGGTATCTTCTTCAACATAATCTTATTGATTGTTACTTTACATTTTTTCAGCTCTTGTTATCATTAAAGACGTTACAAGTCTAATTCTATATATTTACATTTATTTAAAGATATTGTTGGTCTATATATTTAAAGATGTTGCTGGCACTTCTCAGGAGTCAGGACTGACAATGTCAGGCAACTCACCCCTATATCTACAATGTCATGTAAAACAAAGATCTAAAGACGTTACCCTTGATGATTTCACAAAGAATCTAATACGCAAGAGGTAAGCTAAACCCTAACGATATTTGCAATTATGTTTAATTTCTTACCAGTGATGATTCTTTCTTGATTTCTCATAATTATATTTAATTTATTTTTAAATATAAGTCCACATAAAATTCCTCATAAAATTCGGGATAAACAATACATTATACGATTTTAAATATAAGTCCACATAAAATTCCTCATCATCCATATATATCATATCATCACCATATCATTATCATATCCTGAGTCCTGACACTACAATTATTATTAATACAATTATTTATCTAATTTTAAATTTATTAAAACAATTTCATTTTTTAAAATAATTCATAATCATATCATTACAATTCTATTCGTTCTAATGTCATCTATATCCATTCTAATCATTAATGTCATCTATATCCATTATAACACATTCCATTTATTTATCATCTATATCCATTCTAATGACATTATGATCATATCGTTACAAGTGTAGAGAATAATTATCTTAAAACAAGTTCAAAAGTCTAGAGAAGAAGAATTACTGTGCTTGATGATAAATCTACGTCCACATTAAATTGATCATCGTCTTTCATCATCATCTATCATTAATTATCAATTATCATCATTCATCATCTACGTCCACATACAATTCATGACAACTCAAGTAAACAAGAAACATACATATAATTCATGATAATCACCATCTAATGCAATTAAAATTAAAGATCAGTATATAAATCCATATAATTAAATTCAAAACCATAGTACATACTCAATAATAGTAGAAGTTTTCAAATTCAATATTTAAAGTTTCCTCAATAATAAAAGTTTCTAGTTTTCAAAACCCTCTCTTTCTTTATCCAATTCTACTCGCACTCTTCCCCAACGGCTTCTTCCACTCGTGGCAGTACTCTCCTTCCCCAAAACCAGAAATCTCCATGCGACAAAGAAATTTGGATCAGCCGCAGCAGTATAAACTATCCCGCTGCAATAATTTTCATAACGACTAATAATCTCATTGATAAGAACCTTAGCCCTTCTCTCCCATTCTATAAGCTGATTCATATGAGGAAGCATCTCCATCTTTCTCATCAACCCACACAAAATCTTTTTTGTGCTTGTCCAGTTGTATGAAATACTCCTTGCCCTCTTTAGAAGTACTTGTGCCAAAACCCTGTATGGTCCAAGCAACAAGTGATACCTAATCAGCAAGTGAACAAAACCAGAACTTGAAAACATATAAAGAGAAAACAAACTAGCATTACTTTGTAGTACTATATGGTCCAACCAGTTATCGATCCACTCAATGATTCTCTCCAAGCTTCATACTCAGGAATTGTGTAAAAAGATAACACATTTCCATTTTTGTGAGTTGCCTACATCAACATGTGCCAAAATTAGACATGGAGATAAATAACATCTGGAGGCTTAAAAACAAATATAAAGAGTCTCAATACACTCAACCAAATATACAGGGGGAAACAAGCTTACTCCCGACAATAGGAGTGATAAATTCCACAACAAATGAAGGAATTTTAAGCAAAGTGATGGCTGTATGGTGTATGAAATTGATCAAGCAATCCTTTGATGTGGAACCATCATGGTCCTTTAAGAGACAAAGGACAAGTCAAAGGATCTCACTAGAAAGGATGTGTCAGAATTAAGCAGAAACTAAACAACGCTATACAAAGATCATGTACCTGGTCTGTCATTATCATCAGATGGCCATATCTTAAAGATTTAATGTCATGTCATATATTTTATCTTCCTCAGAGACTAAGGATTTTTTTATATTTACTATCTCTTTATTCTCCATTTGTTGGTGAGTGGTAGCTTCCCCGACATCGAGCAAGCTTACTTACCGAGAGGAAACACGCCATAATAATATTGACCAACAATAGATATTCCCGCCACCCGATAGAATAAAGATAACTAAAATAACAAAAATTAAATTGAAAGTGATGTCGAAACATGTCACAATACTACCAAATTCAAGATTCACATTTCCCGATTCAAGGCACAAACACTTACAAAGAAGAGCCTCGCCGAGTCACCCTCTAATATTAAAGTACATTGATCGTAATTCTTCCCCTTGATTGATTTGCATCATCAAGTTTGGGAACATCAATTAATTTCCCTTCTTGGTTCCATCAGCTTTTAAGATCTTTTTTTTTGTTTAAACTTTTCCACCGCACTCATCAAAGTCAATCAAAGTTACAAAGCTCATCTTAGACACTAAAGATTGCAAAAATTACATGTACTCGTAAATGCTACATATTAGACACCACGCCTTTATTTATCGACATGGGCTGCAAATGCTAAACAAAGAAAATTACTATAAATTTATAACAACAAATCAGTATTTAATAAAAATATGAATTAAAACGAATTATACTTACAATCAACATGGAAACCGAACGCTGATTCGAGAAAATTCTTTTCTTCCACGAGTGTTGCCTCGTCAGAATAATTGGTAAATTTTTGAACGAAAGGCCCGTAAACCGATGGATGTCATTTGCTTCGATATCAATTGAAAAATTCGCCATCGCTCGTAGTCACATAAAAATGCCGCCTCTCAATCAGGATGACAAAAAGTAATTCAAAATATCCGATCTGCTTCAAATGGGGCATATTAACGAGCCCTCAGAATTCACACGCATCCATTAAATCTTTATATTCTCAAGACATCTTTAAAACAAGTATGGATGTGAGGGCATAAGATACATCGATTGAATTGATTCTCTTGATTTTTGTTATCGAACTTGCAGTTGGGAAGCATCGAGACCTGCAAAAATCAAGAGCCGAAGGTGAAAACGAGAAATGACCGTCAAGGGTATTTATAGGCTAAATCAAGCGCCAATGGCTTCACTTGACGCGCACAAAGGTTCTAGCCGACGCGACAATAGTCCTAGTGACGCGCGATGAGGAGTGAGTCGCGCGCAATAGGAGAAAGTGACGCGCCAATAAATCCAGCGACGCGCCGCGCAATAGAGAGTGACGCGCGTCAATAGGAGAGCCGACGCCAGCAGAATCCAGTGACGCCGCGCAAAAGAGCCAGCGACGCGCGCAATAGAGCCGCGCGCGACAAGCCGCGACATCAGGAGCCAGCGCCGACGCACGCCATTAGTGAGCGCCGCGCGCGCTGTCATTAGGTGCCAAGCGACGCGCGCGCATTAGGCCGCGACGCGCGCCATTAGGGAGCCAAGACGCGCGCATTAGGTGCCAAAGCGACGCGCGCATTAGGGAGCCGCGACGCGCCGCATTAGGTGCCAAAGTGACGCGCGTCAATAGCGGGGAGTGTCGCGCGGCCAAGACCATCGACGCTCCATCGACGCATGCGTCAGAGTGATGAGTGACTAGATGGATCTCTTTATGCACAGAGAAAGCCTGAGACTACCAAATAATTGATTTCTTATCCAAAATTTAATGGAATTCAAAGTTTTCACCTCTTTTGTCTCTAGAGGAAATTCCTTCATGTTCGTAATGCAACCAATTGAGATGAAGCCTTCAAATTTATCCCTGCACTAAAGAAACAAAGTTGTTTGTGTGTACTTGATGATGATATAGGGTCTTGTTTGATAAGTTCAAAAAGAAACTTCATGATATATGCTAAGACTGAGTTTGAGATGAGGTACCAGTAAGGCACTCTTGACAAAATTTACACAATGTTACCTTTTTAAGATGATCCAACCTCGCACAGAGAACTTTATGTTGAGTCAGAAAAATTTTCAATATTTGAGACACTTGATTTTATCAATCAGACTTCAAGAAGATCATGATTAATCAATTCAAGGCATAGAAATGGGGAGCTTCAAGAAAATTGTCTTCAAACATACACTTCAACATCAGATCTTCAAAGAAAGGAAAACAAAACAAGGTGGTAGCAGGAATTTTATACTTTGATACTCATCGCAATGGTCAACCAAGTATTTCATCACCAACAATGATAATTAGAAGAAAGTAAAAACAACTTTCCGTTACACAACAATTTTGATCACTTTACCCTTATCAGATCTTTCAAACCTCATTCTCAGAATTCAATATGATATGTAAACAACCTTTATTGAGCTATGATCATATGCACCACCTTAAAATTTGAAAAAAAGAGACATATTTTAATTCAACCACTCCAAGAAGCAGTCCCAAGAGAGAATCTCAAGATGTGAATCCTATACAACATATTTTGATACATCGATCCATTTTCCCAAAACATTTTACAATATCTCAAGATGTGAATCCTATACAAAATTAACTTCTATGACTTTTTTCTCTGATGCTAAGAAGACAAAGGTTTAGTCTATTTTTCTAAGCGATCGAGTTTTATAAAAACTTGAAGTTTAAATACTTTTTTCAAAATCTAATTAAATTTGGCATGCACTAAAAGACACTCCTATACACATTTCATGTTTTGGTTAACCATGGGTTTTCCTAAAGATGTTACAGTCTATATACTAAAAATGTCGTGCAATTCACCCATCTATCTACTAATCCATTTCTCGTGTTGGGTTTTTTTAAAACACGATCTAGCTCATTACCAAAGTGGCAAGTGATGATTTCAACTTTAAGTTAGGTATCTTTTTCCCCTTAATCTTATTATTTATTACTATTCATTTTTTCAGCTCTCCGTTTTCATTAAAGATGTTACATCTATATACTAAAAATGTCAGCAATTCACCCATCTATCTACTAATCCATTTCTCGTGTTGGGTTTTTTTGAAACACGATATAGCTCATTACCAAAGGGCAAGATGATTTCAACTTTAAGGAGGTATCTTTTTCCCCTTAATCTTATTGTTTGTTACTATTCATTTTTTTCAGCTCTCCGTTATCATTAAAGATGTCTATGTATTTACATTTAGTTAAATACAATATTTTATTTTTTGAAAACGTGGTCGACATCCGTCCGAGGAAGTCACATTTCTCCTGATCGACAATGTCGTGCAACTCACCCATCTATCTACTAATCCATTTTTTGTGTTGAATTTTATTAAGACAAAGATCTAGCACATTACCGGGATGATTTCAATTTTAAATAGGTATCTTCTTCAACATCATCTTATTGTTTGTTACTTTACATTTTTTCAGCTCTCATTATCATTTATTTAAAGATATTGTTGGTCTATATATTTAAAGATGTTGTCGCACTTCTCAGATCGACAATGTCGCAACTCACCCTCTATCTACAATGTCGAAAAAACAAAGATCTAAAGACGTTACCCTTGATGATTTCACAAAGAATCTAATACGCAAGAGGTAAGCTAAACCCTATGATATTTGCAATTATGTTTAATTTCTTACCAAAGATGATTCTTTCTTGATTTCTTTTATTTCTTAAAATTATATTTAATAAAATCCTTTTCGATATATTTTTTTTCAATCATGGATAAACTATTAAACAATACATTATACTATTATAAATATAAGTCCCGACACTCTTCCTAAAATTCCCTGCTTTGTCATAGATCCATCACTTCTTCAGATTTCTCCATGAAGAAATAGATCTATTTTTAGACTTATAATGATCATCCTCTAACACGAAGTTATTCAAACTCAATTCTAATGCTATCTTCCATATCCTATAGTCACCCACCCAAATCTACACTAATCACAACTATTTAAATCAACTTGACAGAGTCTTTATCTAATAAAAATCTTTCTAGTAATAAACACTAGAACATCAGAGTGTGCCTTCTTCAAACTATCCCGCAAATGTAGTGTGCCTTCTTCAAGGCTCTACATAAATACTTACACACATAGTTTGCTATGATCTAGTTTACAACCTTCAATATTTTCTTACACACTCAAAATTATTCCAACTTATAGCCTCCCAGCTCTAATCCACAATTATTCTTCACCCTTATCAAATATTAAAAATGATAGGATTCTTCAACCTATGAACTTGATCTATACAGACTAATCTTCTGATAAGAACCTTATATGTTTTACATTAAACTTCAAAGTTCTATATCGAGCTTGACCTATCTTTTAATCACATGGTTATTCCAACTTTGGTTAATCTAGATTCCATAACCTTGACTATTTACAAAGCAACTTGTCAATCTACTCTACACAAAACAATATCCATGATAACAAAACCATATCTTTTAAACCATGGTCTTGATTGTTTCAAAGAAAACGTTATTTTCTCGACAAATGGTCTTGACTATTTTGATGTCAAACAACCTCTCTAATGAGAGATTATGCACTTATATAGAGGTGAATCTCTTTAAAATAGAATTTTCCTACACCATAAGTCTATTAAGGAGAAATCCTAAAGATCTGCTTCAAATCTTAGTTGCTATTTTTTCCCAAAAACATAATTTTCAAGATAATTAAAGTCCCACAAGATATTTAGGCACTACATTTTACATTATACACATTAAATTGATCATCGCCTTTCATCATCATCTATCATCATTAATTATCGCTATCATCATTCATCATCTACGTCCACATACAATTCATGACAATGCAAGTAAACAAGAAACATACATATAATTCATGATAATCACCATCTAATGCAATTAAAATTAAAGACTATATAAATCCATATAATTAAATTCAAATACCATAGTACATACTCAATAGTAGAAGTTTTCAAATTCAATATATAAAGTTTCCTCAATAATAAAAGTTTCTAATTTTCAAAACCCTCTTTTCTTTATACAATTCTACTCGCTCTCTTCCCCAACGGCTTCTTCCACTCGTGGATGTACCTCTTTCCCCAACACCGTAATAACCCCCGAACTTATAAGATCTTCTCGCAAAGACTGCCCCTGCATTTTTTATAATTCTTTCTTCTTGATTTGTCAGATCTCCATGCGACAAAAGAAATTTGGATCAGCAATGCTTTGGCTTTGAATAATATGTCGTGGTCGAGACCATGCTCTTTAATTATCCGCTTTAGTGTATTGTTTTGTTTGTTAACCAAAACAATATTTTGCTTCAAATTTTTTGTCATGATAAGTCGTTTTTTGTCAAGCTTTCCAAGTGAACTTGCAAAACCTTCGCCCGACTCTTCAAATTTTCATATTTCAACCGCACAAAAAGAGTAATGTCAATTCAAAATATTAATGTAAATTCAAAATTTCAAATTAACAAGAATGATTGTTTAAATGTAATAGTACTTACAACCGCTCTATCTCTTTCTGGCATTTGCGATCGATACCAAATCCTTGTCCTCGACCATTTGTTAAAATATGCCCGGCCTCGCACTAATATTTTCCAATTTGTTTAGTGCCTTATCTAAAATGTCGCCTTTATAGTTGTTGTTAAACGTGATACCCCACATCTTACTTGGGTAAGTAAGGAATCCATCTTCGCAGTCGATTCTGATCGCAGCAGTATAAACTATCCCGCCAATAATTTTCATAACGACTAATAATCTTACTGATAAGAACTTTAGCCCTTTTCTCCCATTCTATAAGTCATTGATATGAGGAATAATAAACTCACCGATATGGGATCGACAATCATTACCAATTAAGTTCTCCAAAGGAAAACGTGGCAACTGCTCACTATCCGAACTGATGCGCATTTATCTCACCGAGAAGAATGGGGCTTTCACCAAGATCAACTCGCCTCGCTTTCTCCTTTGGGTGGGCTGATCCTCGCTTTTGAAAAAATTAATCAAGATTTAGATAAATAAATTTAAATCGAATGTAATTAAAAATTGTAAAGCATATTAAAATTGAAATTTGAAGTATACCGCCGCCTTGAATCATCTCGCGGTATCGAAAAACCAAATGGGTCATCGCTATCAATGCCCAAATAATCTTCATCTAAATTTATATTGTTCAAAATAGATATGCCCACAGACCGGGCAAGCCACCAAGTGATAGAGTTGGAATTCAAACGAGGAGGCAAGGTTTAGTGTCCCACTAGGGGCCGAGCAAAAGGCATGCGTTTACCAATGTTCTTTTTCACTGCTCCTCCGGTCAGGCATTTTAAAAATTAATGGTTGAGTGGGTGTCGCTGCCGTGGGTTTGATCATGACCGATATATGCTGAAAAGTACAAGAAAAAATGAAAATATTAAAACAATTCATAAAGTCAAAACTACGAAATTAAACGTATTATAGAAAAGTCAGACTTCATTGCCGAGGGGTTGTTTTTCTCTGCTACGGTGGCCTCAGAGAGTCAGACTCAAAGGGTCAGTTCGTAAGATATGATATGAATGCATGCGATCGTATGGAGTGAGTTGGGAAGAAGGTTCCAAAGTCCCCGCAATTCATCAATATTAAATAATGTCAATTCATTTGGTTAAAATTTAAATTGAAAAATAAATATGCAACTTTGGAATTTGTAAATAATATATGAGAATGTATTACTTCTCCGGCATTTAACGAGTTCAAACTCGCTGAGGGTTTGAGAGGAGTGAGCTTCCATTTCAGATCGGGAGTCCCCCAAGCCTCCGCGTGTTGTTGGCCTCTTCCTCTCGATAACTTCTTTTTCTGGGAAGGGCTTCAAGATATCTTCTCTCGCAAAACATTAAAATTTAAGTTTTAATAATCGCACCGTAATGTCGAAAATTGAAATACAATTACAAACTAAATAGTTTATACCGTTGTTCTTCAAATGGAATTGAGAATTTCTTCAAAGCCTCATCGTAGCAAGTAGGAATTTCTTTATCTTTTAAATTTAAAATTGCCTCATAAGTAGGTTTAGGAGATAGTTTGTTGAATAAATGAAAGGTTTATCTCGAGAGTTTTGAATTTATTATGTCGCTTCTTATTTTTTTGATAGATATGTGCACCAATCGAATTGTCGCTTTGAGATAGTGGCACAAATGTATGCGATGGCCCAATTTGGTATATCTGTTTTGCACCCCGCAAAACAATTCTCGCTTGAAAATGAAATAAGTGCAAAAGAAGAAAGTGGTGTGCAATTGATTGTGTATCTACACCACGCCGGATTTATCGACATGGGCTGCAAATGCTAAACAAAGATAATTACTATAAATTTATAACAACAAATTGTATCGTATCGTAAAAAAACAATAAAAATATGAATTAAAACGAATTATACTTACAATCAACATGGAAACCGTACGCTGATTCGAGAAATTTCTTGTCTTCTTCCGTGAGTGTTGCCTTCGTCAGAATAATTGGTAAATTTCTCAAAGGAAGGCCCGTAAACCGATGGATGTCATTTGCTTCAATAGTGAATCGAACATTTGGCCATCGCTCGTAGTCACATAAAAATACCGCCTCTCAATCAGAAGCATGACGTAAGGTAATTCAAAATATCCGATCTGCTTTCAAATGGGGCATATTAACGAGCCCTCAGAAATTCACACTCTTCCATCAAAGCTTGATATTCTGAAGACATCTTTAAAGCCGTATGGATGTGAGGGCATAAGGGATTCCTGTAGTTGATCTTCAAAATCGATTGAGTTGGATTCTCTTGATTTTCTTGCTGAACTTGCAATTGGGAAGCATGTGAAGTCGACATTATAGCTGTAATTGCGTCTTTGACAACGATTTAGACCTGCAAAAATTCAAGAACGGGAAAACGAAAATGAGAAAATGAGCGGCACAAGGGTATTTATAAGCTAAATAGGGCGCCACCGCCCCTATCGACGCACGGCTCATTTGCCCTACCGACGCGCACACCATCGGGTACTATCGACGCGCACCGCCTAACTTTTGTCGCGCGTCATCTAAGACATTTGACGCGCGACACTGGCACCTAGTGACGCGCGACACTGTCCCCTACTGACGCGCGTCACTTCCTCCTATTGTCGCCGCGCACGCCTAATACCTTCGACGCGCGCCAACAGTTCCAGTGACGCGCGCATGACGCGCCATTAGGGTACAGTGTCGCGCGCAATAGGCCACTGTCGCAAAGGCTCGCGCCAAAGGTCATAGCCGACGCGCGATGACGATAGTTCTAGCCTGACGCCGACGCGCATGCAATAGGAGCCGCGACGCGCGCCAGGAGGAGCAAATGACGCGCGCATCGTGGGGCCAAAGACGCGCGCGACGTTAGGAGGCAATTGTCGCACGCCATTAATGTACACCGACGCGCGACAAAGGAGACAATGTCACGCACATTACGCATTACGATCCAGTTGTCGCGCGTCATTACGAGCCGCGTGTGCGCGCGTCATTACGAACTAGTGTCGCGCCAATGTCACGCGTCATTACAAACTAGTGTCGCGCCAAAGGACGCGTGCATCATTACGAACTAGTGTCTGCGCACGCCACCGATGGAGCCATGAAAACCAGTGAAAATTTTGTTTTTTAATATCACAAATTCACCTTTCACTAAAAATCCGTTACGGGATATTCGCTGTATTTTCCACCTTCAATTACACATCCTCAATAATATATATATATATATATATATATATATATATATATAGATATGTATATATGTATATGTATATGTATGTACCTGTATGTATAACCTGTGTGTGTGTATATATATATATATATATATATATATATATATATACATATACATACATACATACATACATATGGGGTGCCTACATACATACATATATACATACATACATATATACATATATATATATATATATATACATATATATATATACACATACATATATATATATATATATATATATATAATACATATATACATACATATATACATACATACATATATACATACATATATATATATATATATATATATAAAAGTTCATATATGTATATATATATACAAACATATATATATATATATATATATCACATCAAAATCATAGTTAGAGGAAATACACTTTAAGCCTAAGCGCAGTTTAAAAAAATCTAGTTGCATCAATACATCATATATAAATATATCATTTATCAACTCTAGCATTGTTGAACACTATCTACAATCACAAGAGATCTGTAACTAGAAGTATCACCGCAAACTCCGTGCGATATCGATTCTTGGGCTCTATATCTTCCTCTAATTATTTCCATAATAGGAAATATTTGTTGTCATCGACTTATTAATATCGATCACTAAATATCACATATAATGTAAATACATCTTCCTCCATGCCTCATCCTCCTACAACCGGCCTCAAGTCCTTTCTCTGGGTTACAGATCCTGATCACAATCAATCAACAAGAATATGCATGTGGTCGCAAGACTATTTCGCCATCTAGGTTAATCAAATGGGCATGTTCACCCTTACAATATCTTAACCCGCTCTACCTTCCCTTCTCCCACCAACACATCATTTGGCATGTTCTATGTTAATGTTGTATGAGGTATCATACAATCATCATCCAAAAGCTGATAACTAGTAACTATACAAAAATTCATATTATACATCTACTACAACTTTTACCCATGAACTATATAAAAATTCATTAGCCAAATAACAATACACAATACTCATTCTCCGCCGTACTCACAGCTTATATCAAGCCTACCTAGATCATTTTAAAGTTCATAGGCCTCAACTCCTCCAACTTTCATCTCACCTACTTGCATCAACAAGACTTGAAATAGAACAACCACCCGACTGATATTTATGTATATATGAATTGTAAGAACTAGAAGCCCATGTAACATCAATGAGAGTTACCAAAAACTCAGATAATCATTGCTTTTACTTTTACTAACCACATGTGAGATTATTTAATCTGTTTATTCTCCCTTCCTTATATTATGAGATAAATATAATTGAGGATAATTAAATTATATTTAATTTTTAGGTAGGATTTACTTAAATTAATGATGGAAAAATTGTTGGAGCCTTGTGATTTCATGTTATGTGATCATGCAGGGGTTTTGTCGTGAACTCTAGGTATGATAATTTATTTCTTAAGTTATTTCAATCATGGGAAATTGTTTTTTTCTTTATGCAAGTGACGTATTTAATTCATCGAACCGTATGAAATTCATCTTTTTGTTTAATGCAAGTGTGCCTTGGATTCATGGCGAAAGACATGTGTTTTTTTTGTAGAAATTTATTTCTCTGATGTGCCTTTCAAAAAGGGGGACCAATAAGTGTGATCATTTTATACAAGTTTGGTTTGTGTTTAAAGGAGTTTCTTCCAAGATCTTCTTTCTCTTAATGAATACAAATAAACAAACACCTTATCAAATATATTAAACATCACCTTAATGGCGGATCATGATATAAATAACCATTCAGTGATTTACTTGAAGCTTCTTCATGGATTATATGTTATTAGGAGTTCAATTCAGAAGAGTCTCATAAATAATCATTCTAATGAATCATGAGATAATACCTTTACAACAAATTATGTAAACAAGAAAATAATTATGCAAGTTTAGAGGGTTCTTTTTAGAACTTTTTACTTCCTCGAAGAGATTAAAATTTTCATTCGTTAGCCAATTATGGGAATGACATCCCCCTAAATTGTAAGACTACTTTCATCTTCCTGCCAAACAACTAGTCCCACAACTATTCTTTTCTCTAACAATCAAACATTGATGTTCATCATTCACAGGTATACCTGGCATGAACAGAATCAAAGACGGAAATGGTATAATATGATATTGAATCTACGTTATTATCAGATTTTCCCACTTCCGTTGAAATATCATATGCCATTTTTGCTTTCAATTTTGCATTGGGTGGATAATGACTCACTTGATCTTATTACACATAACTCTTAGTAAAAAATTGGCTTATCCATGTTGGGTAGGCTTTGAATGGGTGGTCAGAACTTTCCTAATGTCTTACCTACATCCATATTCAGTGATTTCCAAATTAGCTAGCAACTTACCTGCCTACCTTCACCCTAATCCACCCATCGAAATCCCTCGGGAAGGTTTTTCAAATCCCATTTATAAAATTCAATCCTAAACTAGATCCACGGGTCAGTGTTGGGTTTCTCGGTTTTCATGTCTTTCAATTTAATTTTCTACTGATGTTGGTATAATTCTGGGCTAAGTAATTATTGTGAATATCGAGCCCAGAAACTTTTACGTACTGTTAACATCGAGGACTAGATCTATGCTGGAATTGGTCAGGGAGTTGATTCTGATATCTGTGATCAGAAGTCTGGAGCACCAAATAATATCATCAACCAAGGAGGCAGTCTGATTTTGGAGGAACCACAAAACCCCTTTGCTTTCTCTAACAGCTCTCCATCTTCTAAGATCACTTAGTTTTGGCTTTGAATATTACTTATGGTTATTTTGATAATGCACAATTCAAGATGGGCTTTGAAGACCTAGAAATTTTCTACACAATTTTGGAAACTTCTTGGATTTACCATAGTATGTACGAAAAAGGTATTGTATGAGATCCTCGCGGGAGCATTGCTTCCTATTTTACATAAGTTGTCGACTTTCGCACCTGAATATAGTTTTATGATTGATCAAATTTTTTCTAATCCTTCTCATCTCAAGTATAGCTGTTTCAGTAAAAAAAATCAAAAAACTTCTGATTAGAAAACCAACTTGTTGCAGCCAATCGAAGGAAAAAAAAATAACTTTGATTGGAAAATCAGCTCAGCCAACCAACCACAAAGGTAAAAATGTGCTCTTCTCTTCAAACCGCAATCAAGCTATTGAGTCACGGTGGTCTAATCGATGCATACTATGATTGACCATGTTAACAATAGAGATAACAGGACAAGCTAAAGGCATGACAGGTATGATCAAGTTATTTTGTTCTCTTAATTTATTTTTAATCTTTATTGTAAGTTTTTTTATTACAATAGATTTATTACCCCGCAATTTAATCGATCCACTTTTAAGATATCCAAGAAAGGCAAGATAAAATTCATATCTCCCCTATTATATGAAAAAATATGTAACGCTATTACAATCGATATTTGGATAAACCCAATTTATGGGTGGCTATGACATAAACAACATGCGTAAGTGACATGCTGTGAGATTGCCATTAATTTCGTGGGAGAGAATAGAAGATCTGAGGTATGCACATTTGATTTAGATATGAGACCATATGCCAAAGGAGATCCATACCAAGGAACTCACTGTATATAAGAAAGGAAATCAAAAGTAAGCAGTATTATTTGTCTCAAAGATGTCCATGCGATGTCTGGTAAGCACCATAAAGGAAAGATAATTCTACCATCGCTACAATTGCTAAAATTTAAAAATACTGCGAAATGGAACCTTCCCTAAAACAGCTTGTCTCTACTACTTTTGATGTGGGTTCAAC